>JBDJHY010800676.1:0-15276 GCA_039654485.1 Withania somnifera | reverse complement strand
AAAGTAAAGCAAACCGTTATATGCCATTAATTTGGATTAATTGTTAGATAACTTTTACTCTTAATGTTTAATTTTGACTCAGCATCACCGGGCTATTTCTTTTAAAAAAATAAATAAAAAATTACTACAACTTATTTTCCAAATGCTTATGCCCTTTTCTACATCAAACTAATTATAAAGTAATGAAGTTGAAGTTGACATGTGGAACAAATTTAGGTATGTGTTAATATACAATTGGCCTAGTAGAGAGACTCCTAAACTTGATTAGATCTTATTGTTATTAAAAGTAGTTGATGAAATGTCACCGCAAGCTATTGCTTAGTCATTGTTCAAATAATTTTACTTTCTTAAAAAGACCAAAAAAAGAGAAATTGACTAAACACAGACAGATTATGAGAAAATATTTTTGGTTACAAACTATTTAACTACATATTCATCCTGAACTTTACAACTAAATCTAAATACTTATTGGCAGGGAAATTAAAATTTCAAGAAATTGACGCTTTGATTCAGAGTACCATATTCTTTTATTCAATTTTGTCACTTTTGGTCTTCCCCTTTTGAAGCTTATTTGAGAAATTAGGAACATTGAAAAAAAAAAAGAAAAACGTGACTTATTTACACTTTGATTATTCGTGATGTGCCTAAATTTTCTTTTCATCAACTGACTAGAACTCATATTATATTTCGTTTTTGAATATTAAGCATATGACGGCTTATTATTTTATACAAATATAATTAAGCCTCAATTATTGAATCAAAGCTACTCTATGCATTATTTATAAACATCTTTTGTATTATTTTTGCATTTAATCTATATTCTCATTCTAAAAGTAACTAAAATAAATAAGTATACATCTTTCCTTTTAAGGGGTCGTAAGAATGAAGTAAATTTTAATGTATTAATAATGTTTGCATTGGTAGTTTGTATTTATTATTGTGAGACTTTTCTTATGTATTTTTTATTTTGATGTATTAAAAATAATATACATTTGTAAAATTTATAAGAAAGACTATTTGTTAACAATAATAACTTTTACAAATATGGTGGAAAGAATGTGGAAAAAATTTTGAGGGACACTTCTGTCTTTAATCATATTAATGCATGCATTATAACTCATTACATTATTAATACCACTTATTTCCATGTATTAGTTATACACACTTTGATATCAAATAATGTGTAACTAATGCTTGCATTAGTTAATTATACATAGGTTTAAAAAGTGAAACAAATAAGATCCTAGTAATACATAAAGCTAATGCATGCATTAATATTTCTAATGCACTTTACCAAATAACCCCTAAATGAATTTCACCTGTTCAAGTTAAAGAACAAATGAAAAGCCACCTCACATTAGTTACGTCCGTTCTTAAAAATTAAAAGCCTATTTGGATCGATTTATTTTAAGTGTTTTTAAGTTAGAATACTTTTAAAGTATTTTTGAAGTGTTTGGGTAAAATAAAAAAGTTCTTTAAGCTCTTTGTTTTAAATCAAAATGTTAAAAATACGAAAAAAGTCAAAAGTTAGAAACCCTAATTTTTAGCTTGTAGCTTATAAGCTACTTTTAAAAAGTCAATCCAGACACTCTCTAAATGGATAATGATAGGCACAGGAAGAAAGTCGGAAATGGATAAAAAATGAAAAACTAGGTAGTGAAGTGGTTGCTTTTTCTCTTGTAAGATATGTAGGGCTGTCAAAATGAGCTCAAAAATAAATGATACCCACAACCTGTTAATATTTTTATGAGTTTAGCTAAAGATAATTTGAAACTGGAGTAGATTTTAACTCATTCAAGTTTGATCCATTTTAAAACGATTGTCACCTTAGTGTAGTTTGATCGCGAACTTTAACCTGCTTTATGTCTTTGCTAACAGAATTTTGGCGAAGTATTTCTCATTTGTACTTGGTAGGATCGGGTTACAAAATATCTTAAATCTAGGGTCTTGGGTCAGGGCCGAGTATTGGATCAAGGTTAGGGATTGAGTCTCAGATCTAGGGACAGGATTGGTGTCAATGATCCAACATTCAAGTCATGATGTCACCTGTCCTAGCCTACCTACACAGGTAAGCCTACACAACCTACAAGGATAAATGCAGAAAATAAATAGAGTTAGTGAGAATACAGAAGGTACAATACTAAAATAAGATGACCTAAACACCAATCCCAAAATCTAGAGTCACTATGTACGTGCTACTATAGAGTTAATATACAAAGCTGAAATCAAATACATAATCGACTGCAAGACGTCTACATCCTCAAATAGAATAAAAGACATGAAATATAAGAGTTCATAAAGGACTGTCGGGACAACAAACAGCTACCTCGTATCTACTCCAAAACTGGAACCTCAAACTCTGCACTAAAAAAGCCAGACGGTGCCAGGATCCCCACCTACACAAAGTGTAGAAAATTAATGGTGAGTACTAAAAATCCCATTGGTACCCAACAAGTATCCCTGGATGACTCAAACAAAACGGTGACGAACACCAACTATCTTGACACATCAACCACAATCCTCTCATAACACTAAACCTACAAACAACTAACTATCCATCAGAACATAATAAGTACAATTACATGACATAGGGAGGTGTCAATAATAAATCATATAAGCAGAGTTGTCCATAACGAATGGGCTCAAATTCAACTAATAAATACCAAATAATCATCACTGGCAACTCAAAAGATAAGACATCAACATCGAATACAATAAAACGACTATCAAGTCATCTCATTCTTATCCCATTTGGGGGCAGACCTTATTTTTCGAATTAGTTCACACTTCATGGAAAAATCTCGCTGATTGTGCTAAAACCTTGTGAAAGGACTTCTTAATTTCTCGCTTAGTTTCCAACACACAAGTCCGCCAGCTGAATGAAGGGTACATCCTGGAAGCCGAAGAAAAGACTTGTGAGATGAATTCTAAATTAAATAGGCTAAGAAGAGAAGATTTGTGAGATGGATTCTAAAATAAATAGGCCAAGATAAATAATTCATTAACACAAAACCTTTACAATCTCACAATTCTGATGGTTCAAGATCAACCTATCTATTCAACTCATTATCAATAATGACTTTTTTAAAATCGCTCATCTTATTTGGGGGCTCTTTTTATTTTCATTTCACGAGAATATAAGTCATTTTATCTCATTGGGATATTAAAATAAATTCGACAATCTCATAAAATCGATCATCTCGGACTCATAATATCATCAAACAACAAGTAAATGGGGGAATTTAACATCAATATTAGGTGAATGTAACAAAATAATCCATATCAAACATGATCACATAATATGAACTTACCCATGTACACTAGTCAATACTTGCAATGCAATGTAATGCAATGCGATGCAATGCAATGCCATGTAATATGATGCACGTATATCTCATATACCTTAACAATACCAAAAATAGCTCATCGATCCTTGATTTTATATCTTAACCCATCTAGAAATGCCGAGAGTCGCACCTCGGCCCTTGCTTTTCATATTATATATCAGTATTTTCATGCCATGAGTCTACACCATGGGTGTGATATGGTGCCTGAAACCATAAGTGGCTCCAAGCTGACCTTGAGCATACATAGCTAAGCACAACATAATCATAATGCAAAAAATGAAACTAGCTTATTCATAGAAACACTGTAAAATGTACTCAAAATCTTGATAAAACATAAAAATACTAAGTTCAAAGTTCTAATAGAAAACATAATCTATATTGCCTTATAAGCCTAAAAAACTAAATAGAATACTATGCTGGGACAAGGTTCTCGGCTAACTATAAAATAACTGTCAAAAAGAAAAAAATAACCAACTAAGCTAAGTCCCCAATGGAAGAGGACTTACTAACTAGGGAGACTTGTGATTTGGAGTATCTAACCACGTGTCTGAAAGCGGTCGCTCTATCTATATCACATGAAAAATAAAGGCAAAAAAATATGCAGTCAGTACAGAAAAGATACTGCGTATATAGGGATATAAGGTCTATGTTTGAAATGATTATAAGTACTTAGACCCAACTATTTACACACGTATACAGATACATTCAACATATCTGTCAACCAAGAGTAAGTGAAATATAAGAATAATAAGTAAAGAGTTGTAACACTTGCAGATCTAGAGTTATTCCATCTGAAATTTGGCTATCTAAAAATCATGTAATGATTATACTGAACATGCTATCAAAATAGAGTAAAATATTGTTAGGTGGGAGTTTTTTCTAACCGACGTACACCATTTGAGTTTATGATATCACATCTACAATTCTGATTGGAGGGTACCCTATACCTTGCCAGGGTATAAATCAAGACCTATCTATCTAAGAATACTGTAATCATGCTTCTAATAGGCGAATAAAAACCTACAATGGCACATAGTTATGAAACTCCGATCAGTTTTACCCTTGTTCTCTCTGTGCATATCTTTATAGCTCAATTATATCTTATACAATGACTTGTTTGTTTTCATGTTGCTCACAAATTAAGTTGCTCTAAGCATTGCTCCATATTCTATGTTCTAAGTCATATCTAGAACCTTTTTATTTCAAGTTCAGATCTGTAAATCATGATCAACCTTTAGATTAAAGCTTCTTCATGCAAAATCCATGTCCTTATAAAACTTTTTTATTTTTGAAACTTTAAAATGTTAAAATCATGATTTTGAACTCAATTTTATGAAAATCACATGCATAAAATCATGCTAAGTAAATGAGGAAACAAAAAAACCTTAATAAGTTCAAAAATGCATAAACTTTATAAAATCTCATAAATATATTAAAAGCATCATAAACTTAAGGAATCATCCATAAAATAAGTAAAATTGAGACTTGAGTTCACACCTTAACTTCAACTTTGAATTTATGAAAGTTTACAAGGTTTTGGACATTGAGATAAAAGGAAAACCCCATCGAGGTCCTAGATGCCTTAATTTCTCCCGCAAGACTTGAGAAAAACCTTGAGTCGAATATAGGTTTCAATATTTGAGTTCTTAAAAATCTTGAGTTGGTATACTTGAATTTCTATAATTTTATATGGTAAAATCTTGTTAGAAATTTAAGTTTTGGTGTTAGAAATTGTGGAGAATAACTAGAAATTCGTAAGAAAGACGTACTTTGATATTGGAGGAAAAAAGAGAGAAAATATCATATTAGGGACAATAAGAAGGTAAAATAAGGTAAAAAATATCAAAAGAAAAGCTCTTAAACATCCCGTCACGACTGTTGACAATTAGCTTGGGTGCCACTATCCTCAGTGGTCCACCAAAAATTGGCTTTGGGTGTAAAAAGGGACCTCCCCTGAGGGTGTACTGGAATTTTTGGCCGTCTAACTTGATCGACTGCCAAGGCCTCCGGCGGTCCGCCAAATTTTTTTAATCTGGTACCTCTTATTGAAGTGGTCATAACTTTTTACTCCGACCTCAAAATAATGCGCGGCTTATTGCATTAGAAAGAGGAATCAAAGATCTTTAATTTAATATGTTACAGGTCACATAGACCTTTATAATTTTGGAGTTATGGTCATTTTAAGTTGACATGTGATGAAACTTCTGTGAACACTAAGTCGATAAGAAAGTTTTGAGTTCAACTTTGTGTTTGGGGTTCCTTATAAACTTAATTTACACCAAACACTCTTCCATAAACTAGAAAAAAGTACATTGGCACTTAGATTTAAGTAACAAGCCATCAGATATACGTGGAATAATTTAAATCATTGTTTAAAAGTTTAGGGTGTTACAAGTATCATGACAATATCGAAAATCGCACATCGACCCTTGCCTTTCAAGTCATATATCAGAATCATGATTATGTCAGAAATTGCATATTGTTCTTTACCTTCAAATCATATATCACTATCATGACCATATCAAAAATGCCACATCAGCTCTGGCCTTTTATATCATAATCCTCTTTATCTTTTTTTATTTATATATCATGACAATGTCAAAAATTCACCTCGGCCCTTACCTTTTAAATCGTATCATCATGTACCTCAAAAACCATTCCATGCCAATGTTTAATATGCATCAATTGAATGAGAAATATCATATGCAGTTATGAAAATAAGGCAATATCGCTTAATAAATCAACAAGGCCTCTCGTGGGAATAACATAAAGATAAATCATATCAATTCAACTAAAGTCACTCAAGGACATAAAATTAAGTAAGGAGGCAATAAAGTACAACTAATCTTATTTGGGCATCTCAAGACCACATATACATCTCAATTCAATAGGGAAATCATATAATCAATAAGTTCATAACCATTTCTATTATGTTGTTTTAATCCTGCGTGCGTGACTCCAGTGTCCGAGTGAATACTCATCACTTCACCCATACGAACACCCGTAAATATTTTGCATTACTCTCAATTAGAATAAGGCCCATACATAGGCATAATTATAAATCAATACCAAGCTATGCCTAATCCCCATCCAAGTATCACAATGATTACACAACTACTCTACTTAATAAAGGATAAGTAAATCACATCATTAGCAATTTTATTCTTTTATTTTAACCCCCTATGCTTTACTCTGGTGTCCGGGTGACTTTTCATCACTTAACCCATGCGGACAACCCCAAGAATCCCCACTACTCCCAATTACAACAAGTAAACGATACACAACAAGGGTTCTAGATAGCTTTATAATAGGGTCAAGCTTCCACTTTCCTAAAACGAAGAAAATCCAATCAAGCAGGTGCTTTTCCTTTGCGCCTAGCCTATGACCCTACGATATCTGATCAAATATGCGATAAGCATAAGAAAATACATACTTTGATACCCATATTAAACTTTTATAAGTCGGGCCCAAAATCGTTCCCAAAAAGTGAAAACTGAGGGTTAATGGATTTTCTAAAAGTTTGTTGAAAATCAAATTTCCCATGTTTCAAGGTCATAAATATGAATTTTTATAAAAAAACGGGTAGCAATCAACCCTCAAAACTCAAAATGCATTATCAATGATTTTCTTAAAACCCCCATAATTTATTTCTTGAAATCACTAAATTGGATGTTAAAATTGAGGAATAATTTGCGAGTAATCAAAGACTTAACATGTTAGAAACTTACTGAAATGAAACACCTCGAAAACTATCCTTGAATATACCCTAAGTAAGCTCTCAAGGTCAAAATTGTGTAATAGGGAAATGAACCTGTTATTATGATTTTATATCTCAGCTTACTGGACCAAAGTACTCTACGCAATCGCGATGAACAAAAATTGCGGGCCCATTGAATAAATCTATGTGGTCACATTACCTAGACGCTTGATCATAACGGTTAACTAGAATGACCTATGGGATTGCACTGCACAACCAACAAGACCTTTACGATATGCGATCGTGATGAAGGTTTTAGGTCTGATCAGAAGCTGGAATAAAAGCATACAATTGGAACAACTATATATGCTACTCCACTAAATTCGACATTTTGGACTCAATAGAACTATCAAAATGAGAATCATGGGTCTTCTTGACACAATACCTGCTAATGTTACTAAAAATAGAAATTTTACTCAAAAAGGTGAATTTTCTATTAGAACTCCAAATTATTTCGAACCTTATCCTAGCCCAAAAATGACCTCCCGGATCTAATGAAATCAATAAAACTCAAACGAGCATTCGATAATTAAATATTTACCAAAGTCAAACTTTAGCCTTAAAACTCAATGTTATCTCGTCAAATGAGCTAAAATCAACATGAAAAGCCTATAGCCAAAAATGAAGGTCCTAGACTATTTTCAACATTCCAGAACTGACAAAATTCCATCCCAAAACTTAAAGCCCCAAATGTGCCCTAAAACCACTGATTTCAATACAAAGCCTTCAAAGAACTGAAAAATTCTCAGAGTTCACAACCTTTAGCTCCATTTTAATAACCAGCCCCATAAAATTAATTAATATGATTTGGGATAACTATCTGAAAGGTCAAAAAAGTAATTTTATAGAAAATGGCAAGCAGAACCTTCAGGATCATTATACTAGGCCTCCGTACTCGTGGACAGGCTCCGTATTCTCTGAGAAGGAATCACTGGAACACTAGAACTAGCTGATGCACCAGCAATTAGAAATAAAAACAACATTGCACGAGGGATCAGAATGCGCTTGGAACCCAATGACCACAAACCAAATATGTTACTTGCATGAAAAATGACCTTTTTGACTCAATGCGGTAGACAAAATTTCAATCCAAGGTTGTTTTAGCAAAATGTTGACTAAACTCAATCCTCGACTTAAACTTTCATAATTTCAACTGAGTACTCAAAATGAGCCCGACCAGCCCAGGAACCGAACAAACAACTTGCCTAACCCATACTCGATATTACAAAGCTGATAACCTAGTTAGATTTTCAATCCGAGGCTTCGATTATAAAAAGTTGACCTGACTTAAATCTTTGAACTCCAAAATGCTAAAAGCATAAAAAAATCAATAAAATCATAATGAAGGCTTCCGAATACAAAATAAGAGTTCGTCTAGACCAAAATCTATGTTTTGAAACTGACGAAACTTTCAGAATATAATTTTGGATTTATTTTCGTAGAATGTTGACTGAAGCCAATGATTTCAATTGTTATCTCTAAAACAGGGAAATAGAAATAACAACCATGTTAATGACCTAGGAACCAAACCACCGGTATCGATGTATTAAATATGACTTCGAGAAATTACAAAGAGCTCTAAGATGAAAAAAATATGAAAATATAAAAATAACCAGAAGGATCATTACAATATCCACTACTAAAAGGACTTCTGTTCCCAATCGTCAGAAGAAGAAAGTATTCGAAGGCAAAAGTAAATGAGTATACAAAGCCCTTAAATCACTCTCAATCTCTTAAATGGTCTCCTCAATAGTTCGATCCTACCACTAAACCTTAACTATAAAAATATCCCTACATCGCAACTATCTCACCTTTCAAGCTTGAATGAGCATCGGGTTCTCAACCAAAGATAAACCCTCATACACATGAACTGTATCATATCGAAGCACACGAGACTCATCAGAAATATACCATCTCTGAAAAGATACATGGAAAACAAGATGCACAACAGAAATATCGGAGACAAAGCTAACTTATAAGAAACACTACCAATATGACTAAGTATATCAAATGGGCTAATATACTTGTGGCTCAGATTGCCCCTTTTTCCAAACCTCATCACTCCATTCATAGGAGATACCCCCAAGAATAGTCGGCCACCAACACTAATCTCTAAAGCACGATGTCGATGGTTTGAGTAACTCTTCTACCCATTCTAGGCTCTTCGTAGTCTATCCTGGACCAATCAAACTCTATCAAGAGCATCTTAAATCAAGTTTGTACCCTGAAGCCTGGACTAAAACCAATCAAACCTTCAAAGGGTGTAACTTGAATGCTCGAGTGGTGGATGTTGTTATAAACAAACTCTATTGATCCCATGAGCCATAAAAGTCGAGAAAACAGGATCACAATATGTCCTCCAGGACCTGAATAGTCCTTTCAAACCGACCATCTGTCTGAGGTTGAAAAGTTGTGCTGAGGTAAACTTCGGTACCCATACCCCACTATATAGCTCTCAAAAATAGAAATGTAAATTGGGTGCCTCGACCTGAGATGATAAAAACTGGATACCATGCAATGAAATAACCTCCTCAAGGTAAAGGTGGGCTAACTTGTCTGCACTATAGGAAGTATAAACTATTATGAAGTGTGCAACTTAGTCACCCTATTACCAATGATGCAAATAGAATCATAACTACTAGAAGTACGCGGTAACCCTGAGATAAAATGTATAGTAATTTTCTCCCACCTGTACTTGAGAATAGGAAGTTTATACATCATTTCCGCTGAATTTTTTGTTCTCAAACTTGACCTACTAACAGTTTAAACACCGACATACAAACTATGCGATGTCCCTCTTCATCTCACTCCACTAGTAAAGTTGTCTTAAATCTTTATACATCTTTTCTGCACATATGTGGATAGAATATCTTGAACAATGGACTTATGAAGGATAAAAAATATCAAATTACAAACTTGTAGAACAAAAATGCGACCCTCAAACCTCAAAATAGTCCGAGTCTAAAACAACTTTGTAGGGCTCACCCTTTGACAACAGGTCATGAATATCAACTATGTATGTGTCCCTAAAATAGTGTTATTGAATATAATCATACAAGGTAGAACATGTCTTAACACTGGTATGGATATGGCCAAAATTTAATAGATCAAATCTATCCAATCGATTAGCCAAAGACTAAATATCTAAAGCCGACGGCATTGTTAAAACTGATAATGCAGCCAAACAACCATGCTCAATAATTTATGACTGAAGGAATCCACTACCATGTTTGCCTTTTCCATATGATACAAGATAGAAATGTCGTAGTCCTTCAGTAACATAATCCATCTATGGTAGAGAGCATTCAACTCTCTTTCGCTAATGATGTACTGAAGACTATGGTAATTTTCAAAGATCTCACAATGCATTCCATATACATAATGCCTCTAAATCTTGAGTGTGAAGACTATTGCTACCAACTCTAAGTTATAAGTAGGTTAGTTGCGCTTGTGAGTCTTCGGCTGCCTTAAAACATAAGCAATCACTCGACCCTACTACATCAATACACAACATAAATCGATATTGAAAGCATCACAATACATAGAGGGGATCTGACCCTCAACTAGTAATGTCTTTGAAAACAAAACTCAAACTCAACCAACCACTGAAAAAAAACCTCATTTCTAGTTAATTTGGTCAAAGGCATTGTAATGGATGAGAAACCCTAAATAAACTGATGGTAATACACGGGAAACCTAATGAAACCAAGAACCTCAGTAGGAGTGGTCAGTCTAACCCAATCACCAATAGTTTCTCTAATAGGTTGAGTTGGAATAGGTCGAATGGTAACCTACTTGGGCAAATCCCTAGAAAAGTGGCCCATAGCACCATATTTATAACATGAACCCAGTGGCCTACCCTATGGAGAAAAATTAATTAAACTAGTATGGCAATCACAACCTTAATACCCTGAAGTAGCACGTCTCAAACACTAGCTAGATGACTAGCCTGTAAACCCAATACTTTGTGAACCACTACCAAAAGCCTGAAGTGAAGCCTAAATGAGATAACTAGACTATTATCACTACTAGTGATGAGTTAAACCTCTACTCTAAGAACCTTAACACCTACCTCTAAATTGAGATTCCATAAACCTGCCCAAAAGATGGGGCCTCTTATGTTTACTATATGGATCTCACAAGAAAGGCCCTCTATGGTGCAAACGTGCTCTAGTACAACCTGAAAGGATGCACCCATGCAATAAGAATCTTGATAGTATGACAAATCTAAGAATCCAATCCCTAGATAAAACAACGGATCCTCTCAGCCTCATTAGATATCAAATCGACCCTACACTCAGATAGCTGATGGAACTAGGACTCATATACTGCCACTAACATAGACCATTGTTGAAGTTAAATAAACTCTTCTCTTCTCCTATCCTGTTCTGAATAAGAGATATACCTCCCTAAAAGGGCATCATAGAAATCACTCCAAGTAAAAAAAAGAGGATCAACTGATTTAATAGTAACAAAAGATCTCCACCACTCCTTAGCTAGGCAACTCATCTGACAAACAGTGAATCTAAAGTGCTTATGAATCTGGGAAGATCTGATCTAGAAGGCATAGGTGGAGCAACCAAAGGAACCGTTTATACTGGTGAAGAGTAGCATAGGCTTGACCTGTGGGTGTCTGAAATGAATAAGATATAGTAGCCGATGGCACTCCTAAACTAAGAGTACCCAGGATTGCCCTTTGAGTGGATATTTGGACCCTATATATTAGCTGTAAAGGAACACCATGAATCTATGGAGTAATAATTGGAGTTGGAGCTGACACAAACGAAAATGAAGCTAGTCTTTGCACCTCTGGTGGCTGCTGAACTGGTACCGACTTAGTCTCAATGGATGGAGCTTTAGCTGGAGAGCATCTCTATCAAATATTATTATCTCGGTACTTTTTCAACCTTGATATCGACCCTTATGTCGCCTTCTAACTAAGGATCTAAATGGTGGTGCGACAGGCTCTTCATCTCCTGCAGCATTTGATGATCATGTACGTGCCACCTGCGAAAGAGTGAACAAGAACAAATGAGACTTCAACAGACCACCTAGGATATAACGCTTGACATAGAAATGTAAAGAGAATGATTTACTAAAGAAGCCATTGTAGCCTCTCGAATATATGATAGGGATGTCATCGTACTTGATTCGCAAGACTATACTAGACACTGGTTCATGTACCAAGGATACTAACAAAACTAGCGCTCTGGTTCCAATTTGTCAGAACCTAATTTTTATGGTCATGAGGGCACCTACAACCCACTGTAGGCGAATAAACCCAATAATACAAAAAGAAGGAATAACAACTAAAGGCGGAATATAAATACGTAGATATAAGTAGAATTCTAAATGCAATAAACGAAATTTCCAAAATCTGGTATCTAGTACATGAGCCACTAAGATAAAGTAAACCAAGTCAAAATAAGAACATAAATTATGTAAAGAAACTAATAAAATAGTAGATAATATAAAAGAGGAGGAGAAGCAAGATTCGGTCGTTAAGGATCATCCTCTGCCTTAGGATCAGAATATCTAACTCAAAGAATCAGTAGTGACCATGCGTACTAGTATTTGCATCAAAAATATGCAGAAGTATAGTATGAATACCAAATAACTGAATCAATTGGGTATCCAGTAGGCATCATTGGTCGATTGGGCCCATAAAAAAATACATGCGATAAATAGAAAGATAATGAAAAACAGGTCATGGAAGTCAAAAGAATAGAGCAACTACAAATACTAGCTAGAAGGATATATACAAGTAATCAATCCTAATAAACTAGCTACGAGTATGGAAGATTTAGGCCAAAGAGAAAAGAACGTACATGAATCTATAATCGGCTGACAATAGATAAATAAAGTAATCAGACATGGTTGTGTACAGGTAACCTTAATAAAAAGTGATTATAAACGAAGGAATAACTACACAAAAGTCATGAAATAACATCAAATATAAGTAGAATTCAAATAGTAAAATCACCAATTAATAGTAAACAAAAACAATAGTGTAAATAGAGTAAAATCCTAACAAACACCCTTACACCTGAGGGATACAATCGAATGAATTAAATCCTCCAGTCTCTCATACAATCAGAGAGTACAACTAGCAAACAACACTCAAAGATAGAATATGCAGAATGACATGACATGATGCTGGTAAAAATGTGTAACTTCTTCTCCGATACCAGTAGGCCCATCAGGCAGGACCCATAGAAGGCCTTTATCTATATACTTCTACTCTCCTATATACCCCTCATTTGATCAAATACTATCCTGGATTGGCAAAGTCTATGGAGTCCATCACCACAAACTATCTTATTAACTCATAAGTGTGATCGGATAGGGTCTACCTCAAAATATAAATATCAACATTGATTCCCAACCTTTCTCGAGTCTAAAGCGGTATAATATAATATTATTGCTCGACCTTCACAGAGTCTAAAGTTAGTATAAATCTCAATGTCTAGCCCCCAACCTTTACCGAGTCTCGAAAATAATGGATAAATCTTGATTTAGCCTTTTATTAATAGAAACTAGTAAAAAACATCATTTTAATCTCATAATACTAAACTTGGGTCCACATGACCACGCAAGGTTTTAAAAACCAGTCAACGATATCCTTTATTTTGACAGTTTTAATAATACTGAATCCCCTGCGTCTTCGTCCTCCCCTTTTGCTCATATTTTTTCACAAGAACTTGTCGGCCCTACACAAATTATCTCACTACAGCAATCATAACAATCATTATGTTTGAAACTAGTAAAAAATTTCAATAATCCCACCATCTATATTTTAGAATCAACAAAGACCAAATAGGGTCACTAGGTAATTTATAATCGCAATGCCATACCAAACCATAAGTCAAGAAATGGACTAAAGAAGAGGACAGGGTCAGGGGTATAAAACTTAAAAACCCGACCAAAGAATATCTTATTACTACTATTACTTCAAATATAAGCCCAATCTTGTATTGGTAAGCCATAGCCTACATAAAGTCCAAAGCACAAGCTAAAAAATACCGAGTAAAATAGCTCAAACAACTTCAATGCCTCCAAAAATGCTCCAACAATCACGAAATTAGTACATTAGTAATCTATTCATCCATAGGAGTCAAACGATACCCATAAAGCTATAATTAAATACAGGGTCAAAATCCAAGTCAAAATAGGCCTACGAGCCCGGTGACCTAAAGCTTAAAACAAAAGGTATCAAAATATTTCCCACATTGTGTAATGCCCCTTACAGTCTTTTCTGTATTTGATATATTTGATTGCATTATAGAGCATTCAAGTAGCTGCCCCAGTCATTTATGAACTATTGGACCGGTAGTCCACCTCCTTGGTGGTCCATTGAGATTCATCTTATTTTTCCTATTTTAGAGCTTGAACTTAGGTGATCATTGACTGTAGTCAGCATTCTTTCAAGACAAGCTTAGAATCAAATTTTAAAAATTATGTTAGCTCCAAAACGTGGATTTTAATCTAGGTGGACCCTTGGTTCATGTCTAGGTGGTTTCGGTGTAAGTTTATCATGTTTAACGAGATAATAGTTGACTAGTAGTTGGATGTTTGACTCTGGTCAACATTCAATGATCAAAGTGTCGAATTAAAAATTTGACTACTCCATCAGTTCTATAATGCCAAATTTAGATTAGAAAAAGTATTGGCTGGCTTCCCGAAGCATTCAGTGTGGATTTGAGGTATTTTATGGATTTTAGGAAAGTTTAGGTTAAGTGTTGATTTGGTTAAGATTTCTCCAATACGACCTCGTATTGGGATTTTGACTATATTATTGAGTATGGAATATAATTTTTAGTGAGTACACATAATTTTTTTATGTATAACGGACCCCAAACTCATATTGAACCTTTTGTCGAAGCAATTCAACTTAGCTGGAATATGTTTGACCAAGGTTGGTTCTCTAGAATCGTACCTTTATGTTTTGATTAATGACCAAACCATTAAGTCGAAGATTAGATGTTAATAAAACTCCTACAAATCAAAGGATATGTTCGTGGATATGCTCGTATATAAAAGAAACAATCCAGAGCTTAATCGACTCACTTTGAGGCATTCCGAGTACCCAAAGTGTAGAAATTACAAAGAAATAGTAGAGGACTAGTCGACTAATTTGTCAAACTAGTCGACTAATTTTGGACAAAATTAGTC
>JBDJHY010800460.1:0-11542 GCA_039654485.1 Withania somnifera | reverse complement strand
CCCGCACATTATTGCTAAAACCAACAGTGGATATAACCTTCCACTCTTATAAAAAGGATCTCCCAAAACAGAGTGTTTTTGAACACTAATTATATTTCCTGCAATCTTATATATAGGGTTTCACTGAACCACCTAACGAGAGTGGTAAACCTAATGGTGTTCCTAGTAAATTTATATTACCCACACTCTTTTAAGCTTTTCTATCCATGTGTTCTCCTTTCTGCTATTTGTCTTTACCTCTGTGTTTCACACATATTCTCCCTTCACCCCTGACGCCAAAAGATCTTCCTCACTCTTTCACACATCTACACAACCATTTATACGCAAATCTGAGGAGACAAATTCTTTCTTCAAACAATATTTTATATTTCTATATATGATGGGTGTAAGGTTGTCCTCTTCCTATATCTAACTTTCATTGGGTTTGAATGTATTTCAATTTTCAGCTCTTTTATATTGAGTACACCTCTATATTCAAAATCCAGGGTAAAGATCCTCTTATATATAGGGGGAAAGTTAGTGCATATGTTATAACATCATTGGCTTGCAAGGTTTTACGTTCTTTCCGTTTCTTGTCAACTCTAGTATTCTTCAGTGCTAGTATTTGTTTCTCCTATTTTTTCCAAGCTTGCTTAGTATATGGTATGTAATACACAAATTTGTGTAGAATATGATATGACAATAGAAGCATAGAACTTTAGTATTGAAATAATATGTGAATGAATTTCAGCTCTAAATGAAACATTGAGGGAGAACTGAAGCGACTCAAGATTGAATCAGGCCAAATGCCAGCTGCAAATGGAAATATAGGAACGCATCCTTATTTACCTCCCCATCCGCAGTCCTTCATTAATCACCATGCACAATAACAGCAGCAGCAGATTCTGCATTCGACTGCAAGTAACCAAACTGTCCCTGGGCAGTCTTCAAATAGCTTCTTCAACTTCAACAGGGCTTGATGGTGACTGTTGTGGCTTTGTAAATATAGATATATGTGGATTGTAGATTGTTAAATATTATTGAACGAGTGATTCACCTCAATATCTTGTAATTCATCAATATTTGCTAGATCTTCTTAAACATCAAATATTTGACATTATCATAAATCCCAACATATTCTTTTGATAATCCACAGGGTATGATGGGGTTTGAAGATTTCACATCTACCACGTTGCACCTTTTATGTCATACTGGAAGTTTTATTTGACACTGAAAGAAGTATATATTGGTAGAAATACCATTTAGGAGTATTATTTAACTGTGGGATGCCTGATCTCCATTTCTTTTTAATTCCTAAATTATAATTTACAAATAATCAACCAGTTGATCTCATTCATGAGAAAAATCAGTCTTGCAATCTTTTAGTTGTAATATTCTATTCATGCACTTTTACTTGTTTTCTATATTAAAAATAATTATTTATTTATATTGAATTTGTAATTTATTTTTACTTGTCCAATTTTAAAATTAAAAATTTATTTATTTTACTTTCACTATTAAGTATAAACTAATTTTTAGTTTATTTTCCTACGAGTGAGACGATGTATAGTATTAGTTAAGGATGTTACAGTAAAATTATTATTTTATTTATTATTTTTATGAAACATGTTAAGTTAAACATAGACATAGATAACGACGAAAAGTCTTTTCACTGTTTGCCGAACCCCAACTCTCTTATTAATAGTCGGAGTATATTGCAATCAGTTTGCTCTTTTTTCATGATACAAAAATTTATTTTTTGCGCAAATTAAATTTGAAGGAATATAGCAAGGAAGAGTTAATCAGTGAGGCAGCTGACTTTACTAATCAATGAAAAGAGTTAACAATATTGAGCTCTTAAGTTTAAGAAAAAATTCAATAATTTCTACATGTGTTAAATGGTCTAGATAGCCTTGCATTTACTATTATATGTTGTTTTCTATTTAGCATTGCTTTTTGTTTTTATATTATGTCATTTTTTAAATGATATTGTTTTAAGCCAAGAGTCTTTCAAAAACAGTCTCTCTATCCGACCCGTAAGTAGTGGTATGAACTACATATACTTTACCCTCTCCGGACCCCAGAATATACTGAGTTATGTTTGTTATTTTTGTTATTAGATCGACTAGATTAAGTTGTTCATGAATGGGATGACTTAATAACATAGTAAAATTATGATTTTATTTATTGCATCTTAAAGAAAGTCTCTAAGTTATATCAATAAATTGTCAAACCCCAATCCCTTTATTAATAATCAAAGTAAGACTGCATTTGTTTTTATTAAGACTAAGACGTGTGAATCTGAATTCACTTCTGAATGATTAAGATATTATCTTTAGATCTGAACACTTAATAATGATTAAATATGTTTGTTTTTCAACATCTAAACGTGTATAACTATCACGACCTGAAAATCGAATTGTGATGACGTCTACACCTCCACCTGTAGACAAACCTAAGCCCCAGCCCAGAGCGGTCAGCGGTGGGCCTATATCCATTACTAATAAAAGTCAGGAACAGAAAAACAAATGAAGAAAAGTTGTGATAGAAGACAGAAGCAAATAGAGCAACAATACTAAAAATCATAAAACAAACCCCCAGAACCTAGTATCATGGATGTTGAACGTCTATACATATATACAGAACAAAAAAAGATACAACGCGCTATGGGGAAAAGTTACAAGACTGTTATCCGGAAATCAAAGGAGAACCAGTCAGCCTGAAGGCCAAGTGCTATCCATATCTCCGAAAAGATCTGCCGCCTAGCTCGCACGATCCTGACCTTGTTGTTGAATTGTACTTGGACCTGCACCACGAAAAGAATGTAGAAATAAAGTTTGAGTACCAAAATGCAGGTACCCAGTAGGCATCATAGATCGACCGGGAAAAAAAATAAATAAACAAAGTAAAGTGCGGTCAAGAACAAGTTAGGTAATAGCACACAAGTGGACCCAGTCACAAACAAGTCTAAGGCTAGTGCAACATGTATCTGAATCTTCAATGTAACTACTATGATGTAGGACCATATTAGAACACAAAAAAAGTAACAAAGTAAGTTATCCACGGATAAGCAGGAAAATAACTAGAAATCTCAGGAAGCTAATAGACATGTCTAGCTAGAAAACAACATATAAGCATATAAATAACCCATCGAGACTCCCCCGCGAGCCTGAAGGGCACAAACAAGCGTGAAGGATGCAATGCAAAGGGCAGCAAAAAGTAAATGAGTGTCGGCATGCTCCCTCCCTAGGATACTCCCGAAACAAGAGGGACCAATAGAGGACTTGAATCGTGTACCTCTACTTTGGCGTATACCACTCCCCTAGGCTAAGCACATGCCTTGCATAACTACCCAAGTCGGTAGGGCCCATAGAGGGGCTTGAACCCATACGTAAAATCCTATAAATCCTGTGGGACTCGAACTCGTGCAAAAACTCATAAAAAACCAACTAGGGCTTAGTCATCAGGGAAAAAACTTCAAAATTCGGGCTCATCCCTTATATTTTATCCCAGTAGAAAATCCAAGTCCATTCGTGTAGGCATAACCAAAACACCGTTAGAAATCAATCGTGATATTATAATAAAGTAGAGTTAGACACAGTAGGAAAAGTACATATAGTAGATGAAAAGTCCTTTTCATATTCAAACCAATGAAAACAGGTCACAGTATAAATGTTCGACTCCAAAACCCAACCGGTTGTTCACCAGCCCAAACAATGTATGCATGCTCGCCAAACATAGATAAAATAACCTCCTAGATCGGCCTCTAGGCAACCAACCTGACCAGTAAATAACTACTAAGCTCTAACCTTTAGTATTTTCCCTCCCGCAAAATTGTATTTCAGAGTCGGCATCAAACACGCAGGCATGGCTATATAGCCCTAGGGTAAGTAGTCAAGCTACAACCCAGCTACACAATCATAGGACAGAGAAATAAACACAACGGCATTCCAATTATCAAAACCCACCCGAGATGACATTTTACAGTAAATATACAATATTAACACCCAGTCTAAAGAGAGTAAACCATATCCTACCTAGCATCGGAGAAAATCTCGAAAATCGCCTTGGAAGAAAATGAGAGTGATGAACAAGCTCGGTATCACACAAACTAGCAAAACCATAATCCACGAGTTTAGAGGAGTAAAACAAGACTCGTATTGCTATAGGAATAGCAAGGTCGAAATCTAAACTAAAAAACGGGTCCATAATCCTTCGTAACTCAAAAAAATAGAATGTTTATACTATACGTAGAGCACATATCATGGTACATATGGTACAAAATCGGGTTTAAATCAACAGTAGAGAATAAAGAAATAATCCCGAAAAATATATATAATATGTAAACTTTAATAACAAAAGAGAAACCAAGAAATTATCTGATAGAAATAATTGTAAAACCACTATAACACGATTATAGATCAAAATCTCAATACAACCCTTCAATGCTGCTTAATTAGGCTCCAAGGATCAAGAATAGGCTGGAAGTTTGGGAGAAAATTAGATATAATTCGTGAAGAACCCTTTTATAGGCCATCCACCGACTGGCCGAATTATCGGCCAAAGTGGCAGATTTTTTGGTACTTTGGCTGATTTATCGGCCACTTCGGAGTTTCTTGATAACATTTCAAAAAAGAACCAAAATTGCACAAGATGGAAACAGGGTTCGATTTTGAAAAACCATATATGAAATATTTATTTAATTGATATTCTGGACTCAACGGGATTGACTAAATAATGATCTAAAATCATATAAGATGAGAGAGACACAAAAAACTATAATAAGAAGGGAAACGAGCCATAAAGCTACCAGAGAATCAAACTACCGATTCAAGCAAGTCACAAATGACTTGGGGGTAGCAACAAGGATGCTCCAAATGCAAAGGAAATTGTTAAAGTACAGAAATTGCCCTGAGGGCCATTACAATATCCAATACTAAAAGAACTTCGTCCGCCAAAGTTAGAAAGAAAAGAGTACCTGAAGACTCAAATAAATAAGGGTACTAGGCTGGCATATCCCTCCTCGTCTCCCAGGTAGCTTTCTCTACTGGATAATGAGCCCAACGAACTCTCACAACTAGAATATCTTTGGACTTGAGCCATCTCATATCTTTTTATAATGGCCTCTGGCTGCTCTATATTGGTCAAGCGATCGTCCAGCCGAACTGGCTCATTGCAGAGCACATGATAAGGGTCGGGTACATCGCAACAAAGTACGAAAGTATGGAAAATTAATAAACTGCTAATAACTCTGGAGTTAAGGCTAATCTGAAGGTGATAGAACCAACTCGCTCAATGATCTCATAAGAACCAATGAATCTACAATGACCCTCATGGTCATTTATGATAAATACGCAATATTTTGTATTCTAGAGCGTTCCAGTAGTCACCCCAAGTCATTTATAACTTTTTAGGACTGGTAGTTTAGATCCTTAGTGGCTTGATTGTGAAATATCTCAAATTGCCTATTTAGAGCCCAAAGCTAAGTACTCGTTTACCAAAGTCAACTTTCTTTCAAAATGAGCTTGGAATTTAGTTTTGACAATTTTATTGGCTTTGGAATGCCAAATAAAGTCAAGATTGATCTTAAGTTTGTGTTTTGAAGTTTTCATTTGGAATTTATGCCAATTTATGGATTTTAGTTAAGTTTAAGGCCTAATTTGGAGCTTGAGTTGTTTTTTAGTGTTCGGGGTGTCAGATTGGAATTTGAATGCTTTCATCAGCTCTGGAATGATGATTTTAGGCTAGTGGAGGTAATGGTCCATTTATCGAACTTGTCGTTGCATTTTCGAGGTGTTGGTGGGAAATTCTTGAATTTTAGCCTATGGGTTGACCGGGTCAACATTTATACAAAACGACCTTGGATTCCAATTTCGTCTACACCGTTGAGTCAGGATTGTCATTATAGGTGTGCGTGCTTAGTTTATTTGCATAAATTGGACTTCAAATACATTTCGAGTGGTGATTTGGAGTATTTGTTTTCCTTTTTATTCTGTTGTCAAACCCTGCAACTGGTGCCAGTGCATTACTTTACGCAATTTCTTGTCATTTCTACATGATCGAGATAACTGTTTTAATTTATTAAACACGATCGTGACCCATTCTATACGATTGTAAAGTGATCTAGGTCCTTCTTTAAACGCGATCGCGATTCATCTGCACGCAATCACGTAGTTCTACTGTTATATTATCGCGATGAGGACTTCTGCAATCACGATGTACAACATATTTCTTCTAAGCGATCGCGTACTTTTCTTCACGCGATCGCGATGTGTAATTCATTGGCAGTTATATAAAAAACCCTGCACAATCACATCATTTATTTATGTAAAAAACATCGAGTTTCCATACTTTTCTGAGCTAAAAACCTCTCTTAAACATTATTCAAAGGCTGATATAATCTCCTCATTGTTGTTCATCGATTCCTACGCATTTTGGGTAAGTTCTTCTTCCTTTTAAATCTTCAATTTCTTGATTTCCTTCATTAATGTCCCCAATCGATGTTATTAATGAACTCATGCTATAATTCATATATTATTGCGTAATTCTTTGTTATTTACATATATTTTGCTTCTAGTATCATTAGTACATCAAGATTCCAATGTTTAATTCATAAAAATCACATATTTGACCAATTTATGGTCAAATCTTCCCGGTTGTTTTGAAGGTCTTTCCACAATCAAATTATGCTCAATTTTGGAGCATAGGCTCCTAGTAACTTTGGAAACCCCATTATGAAGTTTATTTTTAGTTTCGACGAGCAGGCCCTGCATGCTCAATTTAGGCTCGATTTTAGGCCTAATCCGGAACTTAGCATAAATTATATTGTTAGACTCGTATTGACATATAGACTACTTTGACACAAGTTTTAGATTATTCAGCTACCTTTTGATATCAGTCGGAGTACTATTCGTGAACTTACAGTGCTTTATCATTGGACGACAGGTAGGCTTCGTGGGGCTATCTCTGGGCTTATAGTTTTAATAATCGTACTATATAGCATCTGTGGGTTGGGTAGCTAGTTGTATATAATGATCTTGTACCGTTCTTTCGTCCATCCCGTGTTGATATATACATTCTTGGCATCTAATTTATATCGTGCTTGTGACTTGGCTAGAGATACTTGTGCAGGGCATAGAAAATTGCTATTATATGATCACATGTATATATACTTTTTGTTATCTTATGCATTCATAACACGAGAGGTTGCGCCTATGGTTTCGATGAGAGTGCATTAGGGCTGGCTCAGTATCACCATTAGAGGCTAATTTTTGTAATGAAGATGGATAATGACATAAACCAATAAATTGTAATATCTTAATAATAACACACGTAAATGACCTTCCAACTGTTTTAGACTCGGTAATACTATTTTTCCTTATTTTAGTCCAGGCTTTACATCTTGGCATAAAAAAATAATATTTAACTAATAAATGGTGGGACTTGAGATCGGTTTCCTTCGGCAATGAGTACAACCGTTGGCACTTGAGTTCGTTATTGTACGGCAGTGAGTACTACTTTTGACACCTATCACATTACTAGTTGTGGACACATAATAATACCCAATCTATTGAGGATATTGGTGATACAGTTATATTGAGGTGTTGTACGCCCTGACTTGCCTAGTACGGCTTGATGAGATTATTGATATTAGGCACGAGATTCCAGACTATGAGACCCTTAAGGCTCTGTGACTTTGGATATGAGGTCATGATGACGTTAGAGATTGTATGTGGTAAGCATACCTCCATGGACCTTGCCTCCGGGATTCCACGAGACACGATTAGGGGGGTATATAGCTAAAGGGGAGATATACCGAGAATATTTAGGTTAGCCTTCCATGGGTTCTGCTTGCTGGACCTACGGATACCGAAGGAGAAGCGTACACAGGACTAGTTACTTTATGTGTTTGTATTTACTTTTCAGCACTTATTTTCTTCAGTGTACCCTGGATGAGATGCAAAGCCTACGGTCAACGTGACTTCTGTGTTTAGCTTATTTATTATATTATTGCTTTATTGTGTAGTTAAAGTCGTGTATTTCTAAGGCATTTTGCTTATATAGGTTATTGTGTGTGGTACTCCCTTATCAGTTTTCCATTATACATGAGGTTACCGATATATCGTTCATGTTCTCCTCCTGTCTTCTTTTGACTCTTATTTATTGTGTTATTATTCACATATACTGTTGCAAGGACTCCGACTACGTTTTCCTTTATTGCCTGAGACCTTGTTATGTGATTAGCTAGTGATGTATGTCTACTTGTAGTTGGTTCTTATTTGGGTAGCTAGTTTTCCTTGTTGTACTATTTTCTTTGGTGACTTATTTATTGTATTTCGTTATTTACCGTTTTTATTGTTGTTATGTGTCTAGTGGGTCCTCGAAGCCTACTGGTACATTTGCTTCGGCAGTTTGTACTCATACTATACTTGCACATGTGTAGATCCAAGTATAGGTGCCCGACCGTGATTATAGATCATTGTTCGTGCAGATTACATTCTACTTCAAAGATTTAGGGTGATCTTGGCGTCCGATTTTTCTTTTCTTCGGCATTAGTATTTCTATTTGATCTCCATGGATTTTTGGAGATACAGTTGTATTAGAATTTTGATTCTTTGTTCTGTACTTAGTGATTCATATTACATTGATATTGCATTTTGGGCATTTATTTTGATTTGTATTTCTTTCACTTTATTCACTTACATATTATTATTTTAAACTTGTGCTTTTTGCATTTGATATAGTAGTCCTCCGCTTCAGATTACCGGGTAGGTTCTCCTACTAGTGGTATAATAGGTGTCATCATGATACGAGAAATCGGGTCGTGACAGAATCTGGGCTATGTTTACCTCTACGACTAAACCTCAAATGCCCTTCATATGCGAAACTCATAAGAATAACATATCTCCGACATTAAACTCAAAGGGATGAAGCTTATGGTTCGCATAGTACTTCTGTCTACTCTGTGATGCCCGCAGTCTATCCTGGATAACCCTAACCAGTTCTATAGCATCTCGAATAAAATTTAAAGTCTCTGAAAAAATCTCAAAAACTACTGTACCAACCAATCGGTGATCTGCAACGCCTACAATATAATGTCTCGATGGTGCCATCTGAATGTGGTGATAATTGTTGGTATTTGTAGACAGAAATAGTAGTGGTCATAGTTATGATAATATACGCGGTTGGTGTTGTAATGACTGTTATGATGGTTGTGATAAGTAGTGGTGGTGGTGATTGTGATGTGTAGTAGATAGGTATTAGTAGTTTGAGGTTTTAATCGTAGTGGCTAAGAAATGTGTGCATGCTGGTTAATGATGTGTTAGTAGTAGTTGTATACGATATTGGTTGTGATAGAAAAAATGGTTATCAGTAGGGGTAGATTGAGGTGATAGTAATGGATGAGAGTAGTGGAAAAGTGTGATGGCAGCACAGGTGTCACCAATGGTGGTTGGGAAAAGAATGTGTGGAGTTGACAATGTATTAATGATAGTTGGTGGTGTAGTTGTGATAGTAGATTTGGTTGGTAGCAGATATTAATTAGTGGTGGTTGATAATTTTTTATGGTAATGGTGGATATACATTATAATAATAGAGGTAGTGGTGATAGCGAATGACCGTAGTAGTTGATAGTGATGTTAATTGTTAGTGCTGGTTGTAATGGTAGAGGAGGTTGGTGGAGGGTGGGGTTGGTTGATGACTATAATGGTGGTTGACAAGATTGGTGGTGAAAAAGGTTGTTAGTGGTGGTGGTTGTGGATAGAGAGTGGTGGTGAATACTACCCCACACAATAATACCTCTTAATGATAATAAGACTTGGTTTCAGATCTTAATGATTAAGAAATATTCAGACATATTAAGAGCTTAAATATAATAAAAACAAATGCACTTAATGGTTTGAAGTTCGAACCATTCAGATTCAGACCTCCACTAAAGGCGTGTTCGGTATGCAAGAAAATATTTTTCATGAAAGATATTTTTTAAAAAATATTCTCTTAAAAATAACTTATTTTCTTATGTTCGTACGCAAGTAGAAAATATTTTTTAAAAAATATTTATTTATGTTGAATACAAAACAATGAGCATAGATAGGAATAGGGTAATAAATATTGTTGTGGTTGGGGGGGAGAACATGGTGCGGGATATAAGATTAGGGTAAGGGTGGGGTAGGAATGGGTAGGTGGGGTAATGGATGTAGAAGGGGTGGGGGTGAGAGGAAAATAAGAAAAAGTTTAATTTTTAAAGAATTATTAAAAAAAAGCTTTTTTTCAATTTTTTAAGGGGTGAGCTGGTGTGATTGGTGGGTGCGTCTGGGTAGAGGCATAGGTTAGGTAAGAGAAAAAATTTAATTTTTTTTATAATAATTTTTTTAAAATAAATAAAAAATTTAGAGGGGAAGGGGAATGGGTGTGTGCTGAGGTATCGAAGTAGGGATGGACTGGGAGGATAGGGGTGGGGTAAAAAGAATTTTAATTTTAAAAAAATGGGAGGAGGGTGTAAGGGGTAGGGGTGGGGCGGACAGGGGTCAAAGAATTCTATTTAAAAAAAATAATTTAGGGGGTGGGGTGGCTGGGGGGGTCAGGGTAGGGTACAAGAAATTTAATATTTTCTAAAAATAATCTTTAATTTCTTGGGGAGGGGGTGGGTGGGGGTGGAATTTGGAGTAGGGGTGAAGGCGGGATAATTTTGCAGAGTGGTAAAGAAGTTTAGAAGTTGTTTTTCCTACTTTTATTTTAGAAGTCATTTTCCGTGTTTTCAAGGAAGTTATTTTCTAAATAAAAATATTTTCCAAAATTTTTAACCAAACGAATATGAAAAAATAGGAAAAAAAATCCAAATTTGTTTTTCCTCCATACCAAACACACCCTAAGTGCAAATAAATGAGGCATAAAGGTCAACAAAAGATCAAAGTCATTTGCCATCTCTTTTATGATAGAGAAACTTAGGAAAACTTAGGTAGCATAGTCAAAATTGATAATTAATTATATCCTATGGTTATTTTTTCAAAAAATTACATAAAATGGTTATACTTTATTGAAATAGTCATTTTATACAAAAGAACCATATATAAAGCTACAATTGCATAAATTGTAAAATTGACTGAATTTGTACCGCTTTTTGACTGAAAGAAGCGGGTGAATTGTATAAATTATATAATTGAGGAAAAAAAATAGTTGAATTGCATAAATTATGTAATTGACTGAATTTATATAATTTTTTTTGTAATTAAGCAAAGTATGACAGACCTCTTAATTTCCTTGACTTTTTAATATTTTATGAAATCTAATCAAATCTATTTTGGACATAAATTAAATTTGAAAAAAAATGTATAGGTAGGTGTAGAAGTGCGGCCAAAAGGACACACTGGCCCAATTAAACTAAATTGGGCCTGAAGAGAGTAGGCCCACACTACCAACAGTAATGTCAATAAGTGGCATTCACTGCAGTTAAAGACTCACTAATAAGGCGGAGTTATATATGGAAAATGTCACCCTGAATATAGGGGGGAGTTACAATAAGGTTATAACGGCCATAATCATCAATCCCGGAAATCACGTAAGG
>JBDJHY010800350.1:565-15277 GCA_039654485.1 Withania somnifera | reverse complement strand
ATTCTCTTCTTTTTTCTGACATCATGTTCTAATGTTTTAGCTAGGGAAGACAATTCTATCTGTTTACTTGCTTCGTATCTGAGTAACTAGCTTCCATGTTATAGCATTTGCATCTATGACCTTACTTTCTTATATATCGTTATTTAAGGATTTTATGATTATTTTGTGCCTAGTAGGAACTTGAAGCCTACTGGGTAAGCGTTAATTCGGCGACTTGTACTCATACTGCACTTGTGTTTCTCCTAGTGGAGATTTGAGTACTAGAGCCCCACATTGATTTACAGATTGTCGTTAGTGCCTATTTGCGGATACTTTTAGAGGTACAGGGTGAGCTTAGCGTCCAACTGTTCTTTCTCTCTATTCTGATTGGGTTATTGTCTCTTTTGTATTTTCTACAGACATATATTAGACTTTTTCTTATACTCTACACTTAGAGGCTCTACGTTTATCTACACTGATATCGGGTCTTGGGAGTTTATTGATTCTTTTGTTTTATTTCGCTATTTAGTTTTATCCCTTCCATTTATGACTTGTTTATTGTACTTGTGCATTCTACTATTGATGTTGTAGCCCTCCACTTCATCTTCAGGCTTTGCGTTGGTTCTCCTACTAATGGTATAGTATGTACCATCATGATTTGAGAAATCGGGTCGTGACATACAAAGAGATAGATTCTCTCTACCTAAGTCAAAATGTAACTATTCACATATTCATACAATCTATGGAACTGGGTCTCATACTCATTCACATCATGGAACCCTATTAAACTCTAAGAAACTTCTCCATTCTCTGATCCTGCTCCGTACAAGAGATGTATCGCTCTAAGAAAGTATTAAGAAAAGAACTCCAAGTAAGGTTAGTAGGATTAGTTTACCTGGTAGCTGAGAAGGGCCTCGACCACTGCTTGGCCAGTCCGCTTATCCGATATACAGTGAAATCAACCCCCATAAGACTACCATAAGTTGAGTTTATAAAACCCCTTTTGTAATTTGTCAATGAAGTCCTGAGCATCCTCACTCGGGGTACTGGTGAACCTATGTAGGTCAAATATCATAAATATACCCAAAGCCTTCTAATCAAAATTAGACATAGGTAGGTGAGAAGGTTTGGGTGGAGAAACCAGAGGAGTATGAAATACAGGTCCCGACAGAGTATAAGATTAAGAAGAATGCATCTAAATAAAAAAGGGTGAAATAGACGGTGGTACTCCAAAACCAAAAAGTTCTTGGGGCTAGAGATACTCCCAAACCAAATAAACTTGGGGATGAACTTTGAACCACACCTACCGGCTGACTTGATATATCTAGAAGCTATGGTAGAAAACCCACATGCCAGGAGTAAGAAATACGACCAAAGATGGGTTGGTGAAATAGAGTTGGTCTCTACACCTCAGGTGGTTGATGAACCAGTACAAGCTTTATATCTACATCTTTGATGGGTAAACCAGCTCTATTAGGTGCCTCTACTCAAGCACATCCTAGACCTTGACCAATGAAATGAGATTGACCTCTATGTCATCCACTAACCAAGGCCCTAGCTAGTGGTGCAACAAGCTCATCATCTTCTGACACTATCGATGCTCATGTATGTTCCATCTATGGAAGAGTGAATAAGAAAAGATGATATTTTAAAAGACTAACTAGGATGTAACGCTTGACATAAAAATGAAAAGATATTGATTTCATAAAGATGTCACTGTAGTCTTCCAAAGACAGGATACGGATATCATCGTGCCTGATCCGTAATACTCTACAAGAAACTGACTTATGTACCAAGGATACCAACAAACCTAAAGCTTTGATAGCAATTCATCACAACCCCGTTTCTTATTCATGAGGGAAACTACAACTCATTGCATGGGAAGCAACCAATAAGTACAAAAGGCTAGAACAAGATATACATGGAAGATAAAGCATCAATAAAAAAGACAAAGGATAACAGGAAGTGTAATACAATAAAATAGAATCCCAAACCTAATATCTAGTACATGAGTCTTTAAGTACAGACACAACTCAACAATAAAAGTACGAAATCTATCTCAAAAGTTAGAAATGACAGAATAAAAGATAAGTAAATGCAAGCTTCAAAATCTAGAAGACATTGTGTACCTCAAGAAAAAATAATCAACACGAATCCAGGAATCAAGGGAGACCACTAATTCTCGAATCTACACTAGAAGGATGTAGAAGTGTATCGTGAGTACAAAATAGATGAAGAAAGATGGTACCTAACAGTATCATTAATTGATTGGGCCTATATAAGAAATAAAAGTAGTAAGTAGACAGGTAAAGAAAACATGCCATAAAAGTTCAAGTAGAATGTATACAGGAAACTAGCTAACATGACATAAGAAAGTGGATATCCTAGAAAACTAGCTAATAATGAGGAGGATTTAAAAAACTAAGGAGAGAATATACTTGAATCCATGATCAACTACAACAATATAAATGAACACAATAGAAATGGCGGCCCTCAAATAACAAAAAAAGAAGGAACAACTACATAGAAGTATGGAAATAATGGAAGCATGAAAGGAGCCCACAAGATATATCTAGAAAGTACAGTAAATAGATATAATAATACGTAAAGAAAAATCCCATTGGCCTTATATACAACTGAAAGATACAAGCAACTGAATGCAAACCTCCAGCCTCCTATATGATCGGCAAGTACAACAAGCAAACATCACACAAGAGTAGAAGATACAGAATGATATGATATGATGATAGAAATATATATGTATATTCCTCCTCCTATACCCATAGGTTCGAAAGGCAAGACTTGTAGAAGGGCTTCCCCTGTATACCTTTACTCCCTTGTGTACACCTTCTCCAATCATATACTAGCTTGAATCGGAAGGCCCATAGAGTTTGTCACTGTATACTCTTGCAATACTCACAACTGAAAAGATTAACCATATGATATCAATGTATGAATGAGTTCTTAGGAAGCCTAATCGAAGTTATCTCAATATCATTGTTCGGGAATCACAAAGTCTAAAATCAATATAAATCATAAATGTCTAGTGTTGGGGAATCACTCAATCTAGTAGTATATCAAAATAGTGGTTATATATTCACTTAGCCTTTTTGTCATTGAAAACTGGTAAAAATCATCATTTAATACTCCTTTTAATCTCATAATATTGAAAGAAATCACACAAGGTGATGCAAGGTTTCAAAATTAGTGACGTTGGGCCCTTGTCTATAAAATAGTAGAAATCAATGCATAAAAAGGGTTTCATGATGATTTCATGCACAACCACATACAATAAAACAAACAAGTGTTGCAGGCCTTGCACAACCATGGATACTACAACAATTTTAAACCAACTAATCGATGTCTGGTACTCATGGATATCCTCAAAACTTTCACCATCTATACTCTAGAGTCACTAAAACCCACATAGGATCATAGTATAATCTAGAGGTGTCAAAGTGAACCCAAATTGAGTTAATTCGCTCAACCCGCCCAAATTTTAATGGGTTGGATTCAAGATAATTTACATATTTTGTTCAATCTCAACCCTCCTAGTATCAACCCATTTTAAAAATATCTTCAACTCAGCCCTATTAATATCCATTTGAACCTGTTTTTCTATTTCTTAAGTTTGGTTAAAAAAATTATTTTTTTTAAATAATAAGCTATTAATTTTTTTAAAAATTTTCTGACTTTTTTTCTTACCCCAACCCTACCTTCACTCCACCAAACTCAAATTTTAAAAAATTTATCTTTTATTCACTCACCCCACCTTCCATCCACCCGTCACACCCCATTTTTAATTTTTTATATTTTTTTAAATGATAATTTTTCTTACCTCGCCCCCACCCCTTACCCGATCCCCCGACCCACCCCCTCTATATTTTCTTTTTTAATTAGTTTTTTCAGTAGTTGTTTTAAAAAATAATATTTTTCATACGCACCCCACCCCACCCCAACCTACACCGCCACCCCAACCCCTTCTTATTTTTTTAAAAGTTTTTTTAAAAAAACTATTTCTTTCATACTCTGTACTCACCCCATACCCTCACTAAAAATTTATATTTTTTATTTTTTTTAAAGATTTTTTAAGAAAATAATATTTTTTAAAATTAAGCGGATCATGACCCAACTCAATTTCAGCCTATTTAAGCCTAACCCATTTTATCCCAAAGTAAATTTGAGCGAGTCATGAACTAACTCAAATTATAATTCATCCCATTTTAATATCTTCAATTTCGTCCCAACACACTTATTTGACACCCCTAGTGTAATCAATAGTCGTAAAGGCAACACCAAACCATAACCAGAAAGAGAAATAAAGAAGCGAACAGGGTCAAAGGGTGTCTAACTGAAAAAGCCAATCCAAGGATGGATAATTACTCATTATTTTCCATATAAGCCAAGTCTAAGATTGGTAAGATGAAAAGGGATTTGATCATAAGCTCGCATATACCAGAAGAAAGTAGCTAGGACAACGCCAACAACTCCTAAAATGTATCAACGAACCCAAATAATCACAAAACTAGCGAAATAATAATCTACGTGTTAGTAGAATTCAAATGATACTAATAAAGCCATAATTATTTAGGAAAAATTGACCAAAATTCCTCCACTATGGATGGACTATCTGAGAGCAGTCGACTAGAAGTAGGAGACTGCTGGCCTGAGAGAAAACAAACTCTCTCAGGAAATATAACCTAATTTCTCTTCTTTCTTTTTGATTATTGATGTAAAAATTTGAGTCAAAATGGTCCTGCAAACCCATAAATCCAAAAATAAAGTATCAAAATATTTTCACATCATAGGAAATTTCAATCTAAAATTTGAAGTTAATATAAACAAGAAATAAGCTAAAATAAATGGATTAAAATAAAGAACAAACTTGTAGAAATTAGGGAATTTTGGATGAAAATTTATGAAATTAAAGTGAAAAATTACCAATAATTGAAAAATGAAAGAAATGTTATTTTTAATGTCACCCACTATCGCATGAAATATTCCAAGGATTGAAAATGGTAGATTTTGAGTTTTGAAAGTGAAAAGACATTGAAGAATGGAAGAAAACTGGATTTGGGTACTTATATACTACCAGGAAAAATACGTATGCGAATACGATCTACCGAAAGGATGACCCACTATGAAGGCAATGACAGAGCTACGTATGAGAAGGGTAAAGAGGCTTGCCCGGTCCAAGATTCCCATTCTTGAATGTGGTGAGCGACTCGTGAATGCAAAGGCCAACCCGATTGGGTTCACCACAAAGGTGGTTCTGCTCCGCGAATGCGAAGAGCAACAGGACCTTCATTATCAACAACTGATATACTAGCAAATCAATCAACTTTTAACAACAAAAGCGTGCTTAGAATCCGTTTGGAATCCAAAGAACACAAACCAAATATGCTAATTGTATAGAAACAACATTGTGGAATTAATGAAATAGGAAAAATTCCAATCCGATATCATTTTAATGAAATATTAACTAAAGTTAACTCAAGCCAAAAAATTTCAACTTGCCAACCAAGTACTCAAAATAAGTTCGGTTGGCCCAAATCCTGAACAAGTAGCTCACCTAACCCAAACTCAATATTCTGAAGCTGATGTCATAGTCAGATTTTCAATCTGAGACTTCAATCATGAAACATCAAACGAAGTCAAATATTCAAACAACAAAATGCCTAAAATATACAAAATCAGACAAAATCAAAACTAGGGCCTCCAGAATAAAAATCCATGTTCTAGAGCTAACAATAATTTTAAAATTTGATTTCAAGTTCATTTTCACTAAATGTTGGTTGAAGTCAACTGTTTTTATAGTTAAGGGTCTAAAATAGGGAAACAAACATAACAACCTAAAGAATGACCTGGGAAAAGAACCACTAATCCCTATATTACTTAGTTCCGCTATAGAAAATCTCTAAGATGTAAGAAAGTATGAAATTATGAAGATGACCGTAAAAGTCATTATAGTGCTACTATCTCTAACTTTTTAAGGAGCCTCTTATTAGCAATTGTCTTTCTAATACTTAACATCTTTGGGCACCTATTGTAGCTATTGAACTATTGGAATGTTCACATGTACTTGCTTAAGAGTCTCAAGAAATTTCTTACATGCATTGGCCACTTTCTATTTCTTGAATCTCTGAAGAAATGGTGGTGGTATCTCAGCTACCACTACTTCTGATGGGTTGTCAGCTTGCTATTTCTCACTTGTTCTTGATCTCCTCTTAATGTTGGTCTAAATTCATAATTTTATTTTGATCATTGGAGTAACTTTATTCTAACTCTTTTCCATTCCTCAAGGTAACTATATTCACTGTTTCCATAGGATTTTTCTCAGTATCACTATATAGTTCACCTTGATGTCTCATATGTTGTGAAGTGGAAAACTTCTCTATTTGAAGCTAAAATTAGAAATATCCTTCTTGGCCTCATTATTAATCTATAATCAAGCTTGCTGCTTCAAGGTATCCTCCAAAGAACTAATTACTTGAGAAATTTTTACGTGAACTGTTGTTTCTGATTACCACTCGAAGAGTAGTTTTGGTGGTTCATTAATTTTGGATTATAGTTATCTCCTTAATTCCTGAGATCATGATTCAACTGCCCCACGTATTGTGTAGATTCTTGATTTAGAGGACAACTTATTTATACATGGTTGTCTCAACACACCTCACATGTCAAGAAATTATTTGAATATGCTATACCTACTGAACCTGATTGGCACTTGAGAAATTCATATATTGCATCAAAAATAAATTAACGGGCCTATATTGGATCTTATTGCTGAAACATCACATATCTCTAGATTTTCTAGTGTATTTAATTAATATAAAAAGAATTCCTTCCTTGGGTCTTGATGGTCTCTACTTTAAGAAGATATAAGGTTGATAAATACCTCAACTTCATTATAACTTATGGAAAAGAATTTGTACTTATACTACAACATATAAAAGTGAATTTGAGTTTGAACTCAACCCTTCTATTAAGATATGTCCAATGATCTTTTTGGGTTGCTGATGATGAGGGAAATTTCTCATATAACCATTGTTCCTTTACCATGCCTCCTGAAGTGACTTATTATCTATTTATAAAAAATACATATTCTTTCCTTTATCTCCTTTTTCCTTGATGAAATAAATTTGTTAAGAAATTTTCCAAAGCCCCATGTAGTGATTGAACCTGTAAGATCATTTTTCTAGTGAGAAGGGGAATAATATTAGTTTAACATATTTATGAGACATATTTTGGTAGGTGATGTTGTCACTCTATTCAATGAATTCAGTCAAATTCTTATACGGATCATTATGTAACTTATCTTAAAACTGGCATGCGTTATGTACCAGCTTCACTTTACCTTCTATGAGCTTAAAGACTCTTTTGATTCTCAGAGTCATTTTAACAATTTGTTATGCTAAAGTTTAACATAGGAATGAGCTTTTGTGCCTCAACATGAGGTTGTAAGGCTTCCCTATTGTCATTCTAGATGAGATTTGGGTTATGTTCATCATTTTACCTTTACCTGATACCTTAAAGAAGTCTCTCAATTTTTGACTATAAATTGCCTTTACTCTGAGTATTGTGCATACACTAACCTACAACTTAAAGTGAACAAAAACACCAAACAAGTAAAGCATAATAAAGTTTAATGGCTCTCTAAGCTATTTTTCATGTCTCCCTTATCGTTCTATGCTTTAAAACATAGTGGAGATTTTCCTAAGTCATTTATGGCTTGCTGGGATTGATTGATCGAGTTCCTGGTAACTTCGTATCTTGAATTCTTGTCATTTGAGGCTTCTCCATGTTGTACTCAGCTTATACAACCTTCAATCAAGTTTTCGTCGCTTCCATTGAGTCTGAAGTATCAATTACGTCAAGTTTTCGTATATGGAATGTTGTATTTGGACTCTGTTTCAATTAAGGGATTTTCAGGAGCGTTGAATTAAATTGCTTTAATTTAACTAATATTTCTTTTGAGTTAGCATACCAATTTATGTTGAAGATTTATTATTTTATTGATTAGGTTTTGTTAGAAATAATTTTATATTAATTTTGGTGTATTTCAAATATTGTAAGTTTTTTATATTAATTTATTCGATACCCGGTTATTTAAAAATTAAGAGAATTAAAGATTCCCTCCTAAGAGAGTGCACCACCGTTGGCCCTTTACTTTATAAATATATAACTATATTATATATGTGTGCTATACTAAATAATATATAGGAATGTTTAGTAGTGTTTTTCTTTGTTTTGAAGAAAGAAGCAGAGAACCTTTGTTCTCATTTTTCCTCTTAATCAACTACCTCAATTCATTTATTTGAGGGTAGTTTTGGTGGTTTTTCTTCGTAAAAGCTCGGTACCTTAGTTCCACGTGCATTTCTAGCTGGTAATTCGTCATTTTTACTGTAGTTTCAACGTTTTTCTATAGTAAACAAATATTCTAGGTCTTATATCTTTAATTCTACCCATGGAATTGAGCACTAATTTATACCATATGATTACTCGTCTTGAATTGTTGATCATATTCTCGACAATCTCACTTATATTCAAAATTCGTGCAAAGATTTTGACTCGTTAGGCACGCTTTCAGAATTGTTATTCGGCAACAAGGTAGGGTCTACTGTGTTATTGATTGAGTATTGATACAATATTTACATTGGTAAGTTGCCAGCTTGGGGCTATGATACTAGTATAGAGCACAATTATTATTACAATTATGCCTATGGCCGTTCTTGCTGAACTTATCACTTGGTACTCGATCTTTGGACTACGTAAGCCCCACATGCGTGCTTTATGCCAACTCTAGATTGTAGTATTGTGGGGGAGGAGGAACACCTTTGGTGCGTATTATCTATACGCGGACTCTGGACCATAGTAAGGTTGGGGAGGGAATTATACAAGTGGTTAGGGCTTACTATCTATCCCTTGGATTTTCTATTTTATGGCTTAGAGGCCGATCCTAGGCAGGCTGCTTATTTGCACTTGATGTGTATGCATTTTTGTTGTAGTGATACAATTTTTATTACCTTCTCCTGATGTTGCAATATACTTGATTGAGCGAGGCTATGGGCTGACTAGTGGAAACTGGACTTGACTTGTTTCTCCTGCTATGCATATTTACTAGCTCGTACTGGGATTTGGTATTCCTTCATGATGATTATACCATTACTTGGCATTTGTGAAAGATTTTACGCGGTATTGGTTTCCTCTATAGACTCTCCAACCTAGGTCTCTACGTCGATATTCGTGGTGTTGTATAGCCTGTGTAGAGGGGTATACCAGGGAGGAAAGGGTAAGTATACAGATAGAAATCTTCCGTGGATGTTCTTCACGTCTTGGTGGGACCTGATTTATATATATATATGATTCTACAGTGCTATGGGTCACCAAGAGAGAAAACATAGGGTATTGGCATATCCTGTAGCATCCCTTTAGTAGTACTTTTTGGTTATTCCAATTGTTTAATGCACATTTGAGGTTTACCTGGTATTTTTTGCGTGGTATCTTTATTGGATTATGGTCTCACTGAGAATCTAGGTAAGTAGGATGCTGTTTGACTATCTGTGAGTTGATTATGCTAGTCTATTGTTGCCCTTTTATTGTGTTGATCGTTTTTTACCTTATTTATGCTTATTGCTACTCATTTGGCCTATACCTACTGGGTACCCATTATTTTTGTTACTCACACTATATTTTTTCATCCTCTCGGTACAGATCCAAGCATGAGTCAGTAGCGGGGTCGCGAGCTAGATAGAGTTGTGCTGTCCGGTGATACAGTGAGCATCAGACATCCTTGCTGCTCCTGGTCTTCTTTTGTAGTGGAGTTGTTCCATTTCATGCTTGGGATAGATTTTTTATATATCTTTATGTCATTTGACTTGTATCCTATTCTAGTTATATATATTTATAGTAGTTCATCGACGATGATACCAGTTTTTAGGAAGTGAGTTTCTTTTTTGTTTTTTTGAGTTGTCTCTTTTTTTATTCTCTTTTAGGTTATAGGTACTGGCCCACCGTTAGTTTCTCTAGGCCATGGATTAGGATTCTCTATTGGTAGGAGTAAGAGTTTGGTAGAGTCCCGCGGATTGGTACATTGACGTCTATATCCTATATTTGGGAGGCTATATGTCTCTTTTATAGGGGATGCTTCTTTTTTATTCTTTCATGCAAAGTTTCCACTAGTTTCTAGATTATTCATTTTTTGTTCTATTCTGTCACAGATGATTCGAACGTGTTCTATATTAGAGATATCCAAAGGTGATGATGCTCCTTGCCTCCACAGAGAGCTCCAACACCTGTAGCACCTGCATTACCCCAGCTCCACCAGTATAGGCTCGGTACGGGGTTCCTATTAAGACTTTCGAGGATCAGAAGATGCATGACCATTTTGCTTGTATGGGGCCTCCGAGATACTCAGCTTATTCCAGGAAGGATTCGTTCGAGTTTATTGCTGATTGTGAGGAGAGGCTGCAGACATTGGGCCTGAGGGATACCCACGAGGTTTATTTAATTGGATATAAGCTAGAGGTTCAGGCTAAGACCTAGCAGAGATCATATCGAGATAATAGACTGAAAAGGTTACCCCTATGATGTGGAGTGAGTTCGTAGAGGATTTTATGGAGAAGTATACCCTGTGGAGAGTTTGAGAGGAGATTCAGACTTAGTTTGTTGATTTATGAAAAGGGGAGATATTAGTGCCAGAGTATAAGAGAACTTGTTATTTTTTAGCTAGATTAAGAGCAGAGCTACAAATGGATGATGAGGCATTATTTGATCAGGGTGAGCAACTACTGGAAGTGATAGACCATGCGCGTAATATGGAGAGTCATATTCGCTTGTTAGAGGAGGTAGTGATTAGAGGCAGCATTATCAGGGCGAGATTAGTGGTTCATAATTCCAGGGGAGTTAGTATCATAAATGTAGACCAATGCAGCCACAGTAGTGGGCTAGCAAGCCAGTTCAGGCATCCTTACTCTTATTTGAGACTGGCCTGAGTAGTCTGCTCGTTGTGGGCATATCTGTAAAGTCTCGAGGCCGTAGCAATCAGACAGGTGCAACTAGTGATTTGGGTTGAGGTAGATGTTGGGGTTGTTTTGAGTGTGGGATATTGGACTACTTTGTCAGAGATTGTCCAAACAAAGACTTATCTACCCAGCAGCTCAGACTGCAGAGCCCTCGCGATAAGTGCCACCACCTATCAGAGGTGGTCATACAACACTTAGAAGAGGTCATAGTATGGCACAGAGGGATAGAGGAGGGGAGTGTAGGGGAGATCAACAGGACACAGGGCACCTTCAGCTATATGCAGTACCAGATAAGGCCAAAGCAGAGTCTTATGATGCAGTTGTTACTGTATGTTACCCATTTTTCGTCAACCGGCCTTGGTGCTATTTGAACCTGGTTCTACCTTGTCTTATGTGTCTATTTACTTTACACCCCATCAGGGGATTATGAGTGAGCTATTATATATACCTATGAGTGTGGCTACCCATGTATGTGTGTTCTTAGTAGTGTCTCAGATCCATAGAGATTGTATTATAACTATACTTGAGTTGGAAACTCGAGCTGATATTGAGGCTCTTTATGTGATTTATTTTTGTATGATTCTGAGCATAGAGTTTCTATCCCCTTATCATGTAGTTTTGGATTGTTTTCCCAAAACCATGACCATATCTGTGCCCCGGGTACCACCATTTTTGTGGCGGAGTTTTAGTAGTTGCTTTTCGGTGCCTATTATTTTTAGTAGTTGGGTCTGTAGATGTTTAGTCCGGGGTTGTTCTGCTTATTTATCTTTGGTCTATGATGTGATTGTTATTCCTCCTTCCCCTGAGTCTATACTCGTGGTTTGGGAGTTTCTTAATGTGCTTCCTGATGAGGTACCTGGCCTCCCACCTGAGCATATGATTGACTTTTCTATTGAGATTGAGCCAGGCTCTAGGCCCATTTCCATTCCACCATAACGTATGTCTCCAACGAAGCTTAAAGAGCTTAGTACTCAACTTTAGGATCTGGTTGCTAGAGGTTTTTTTTGGCCCCTAGTGTTTAACCTTAGGGTGCTCTTGATTTTTTTGTAAAGAAGAAGGATGGTTCTTTACTTATGTGCATTGAATACCGGCAGTTGAATAAGATTATAGTGAAGAATAAGTATCCATTTCCACAGATATATAACTTATTTGATCAGTTACAGGGTGCCTCTGTATTCTCAAAGATTGACTTAAGATCGGGGTATCACCAATTGAGAATTTAGGCTGGGAATATTTAGAAGACTGCTTTATGGACCCTATATAGCCATTATAAGCTTCTTGTCATGCCATTTGGGATGACTAATGCCCCTGTAACTTTCATGAATCTTATGACCAAAGTGTTCCGGCCTTATCTTGACTCATTTGTGATTGTATTTATTGATGACATCCTTGTTGATTCCCAGAGTCAGAAGCAACATGAGAAGCCTCTGGGAGTTGTTCTCCAGACTTTGAGGACTGAGTAGCTTTATACGAAGTTCTGTAAGTGTGCCTTCTAGTTGGATTATATGGAATTCTTGGGAAATATCATATCTACAGAAGGTATCAGTATTGATCTAGCAAAGATTACAACAGTATATGATTGGCCACAACCTACTACCACTTCTGAGGTTCATAGTTTTGTTGGTCTAGCTAGCTACTAAAGACACTTTGTGCTGGGTTTTTCTCCTATAGCAACCCCTATGACTAGATTGACATGGAAGGAGTCTCTTTTCCAGTGGTATGATCAGTGTGAGTCAAGTTTTCATAGACTCAAGAAATTTCTTACCACCGCACCAATATTGTCACTCCCTATTGAGGGTCAACCTTTTACAATTTATTTTGATGCCTCTGACATTGGGTTGGTTTGTGTTCTAATAAAGCAGGGTGGAGTTAGTACATATACCTCCCATCAACTAAAGGTACATGAGCGTCATTATCCTACCTATGATTTAGAGTTGGCTGCAATAGTCTTCGCACTAAAGATTTTGATACACTATTTATATAGGGTTCATCGTGAGACTTTTACCGATCATCACAGCTTGCAGTACATACTGACTTAGAAGGACTTGAATTTTAGACAACAAGAGTAGGTCTAGCTCCTAAAGGATTATGACATCGGCATCTATATCATCCAGGCAGAGCTAACGTTGTAGCAGATGCCCTGAGTCAAAGAGCAACTAGTATGGGTAGTTTGGCAGCTTTGTCTGTGTCAGAGAATCCATTAGCCTTAGACATTTAATCTCTGGATAAATGGATTGCTTTTTTTCAGGTAGAGTGCTTGCACATGTTGAGGCCAGACCCACTTTCTTTGATCAGATCACACAGTGTCAGTATGAGGATTGTGCCTTGATTCATATTTGAGAGTTGTCATTGAGAGGTGAGTTCAGTGGTGCTTTTTAGATTATGACGGTGTGTTATGGATGGGTAGTCACATTTGTGTTCCCAGAGTTATAGATATAATTTAGACTATTCTTCATGAGGCCTATTGTACCAGGTATTCTATACATCGTGGAATAGTGAAGATGTGTAGAAATGCAACTTAAGATCCAATGTTACAAGTTTTTTTTCTCAATGCTTGAATTGCTAGTAGGTAAAGTTCGAGCATCGTAAGCCAGGTGGTGAGCTTCAGAGACTTCCTATTTCCTGGTGGAAGTGGGATATAATTAATTTGGATTTTATATCTGGGATTCCTCATACTTCCAGGGGCCACAAAATTATTTGGGTTATCATTGATCGGCTGACTAAGTATGCCCACTTTCTATGAACTGCTTTAGCATAGAATGCAGAGCATCATGTAGTATTTGTATGTTAAAGAAGTTCTTTGTCTTCATGGAGTTTTTGTGAGTATTATTTCCAATCAAGGTACTCAATATACATTTCTATTTTGGAGGATTATACAACTGGAGATAGGTATCGAGGTAGCTTTAAGTACTGCTTTCCATCCTCAGATAGATGGGCAGTCAGAGCAGACTATACATGTACTACAGGATATGCTTTGTGCTTTTGTGTTTGAGTTTGGCGGTATTTGGGATCAACATGTTCCTTTGGCTGAGTTGTTATATAATAATAGCTACCACTCTAGCATCTATATGGAACCATTTAAGTATTTTTATGGTAGACGATATCGTTCATTGATTGGTTGGTACATTAGTGTTGAGATCTTGCCTCAGTCTAATGATTTGATTTGTGATGCTATAGAAGAAGTTTGGGTTATTTAGGACAGGTTACAGTCAGTTTAGAGTTGACATAAGAGTTATGCAGATCACAGTAATCTGCCGCTAAAGTTTGGTGTTAGAGATATGGTCTTTTTGAAACTTTCCATGAAGGGAGTTATGAGGTTCAGACGAAAGGGATATCTTAAACACCAATTTGGTGGGCCTTATAAGATCATAGAGAAGATTAGTGAGGTGACTTACAAATTAGCTTTACCCCCTGAGTTGTCATCATTACAGATAATTTTTCATGTTTTGATGCTCCGTCGTTATATACCATAACCCTCTCATGTGCTACATTCATAGTCAGTTCAAATAGATAACTGGTTGTCCTATGTTGAGCATCTTGAGGCTATTATTGATAGAGATATGAGGCGTCTCAGATCTAGAGATATTCCAGTAGTGAAAGTTTGTTGGGCTCATCGTTTAGTTAGGGAGACTGAGAGGGACATGTGAGCCGAGTACCCATACTTTTTCAAGTTTTTAGGTAATTCCCTCTTCTTGTCTTTCAAGGACGA
>JBDJHY010800240.1:0-15277 GCA_039654485.1 Withania somnifera | reverse complement strand
CCCTAATTATCACTTGATGGTACCCCGATATCAAAATCAATCTTTGAGGGTACTGCAACATCCTATAACTGATAAAACAAATCACTAATACACGAGAGATGATACTTGTTATTGATAGTTATTTTATTCAATTGTAGATAGTCGATGCACATCTTTATGGATTTGTTTTTATTCTTAACAAAAAACACAGGTGCACCCTAATGAGACACATTATGCCACACTAACCCATTTCTTAATAAATCATGCAATTGACCCTTCAACTCTTTCAACTCCATTGAATCCATCCAACAAGGAGGAATAGAAATGGTCTTGTTTACCAGATCCAAGTCAATGCCAAAATCAATATCTCTATCTAAAGAAACTCTGAGATGGTCAGTAGGAAAAAACTATTTAGCAATGGGAACTGACTCTATGGAAGGGTTATCAACACTGGTATCTCGAACAAAATCCAAATAGAAAGATTCCCCTTCTTAACAAGCAATTGAGCTTGAAGGAAGGAAATCTCTCTCCTAGGATAGAACCTGCAATATCTTTCCACTCTCACTTTGAGACACTCAACATAGCTAATGTGATGTTCTTGGCATGAGGATCAAGACAATATGATAAGGAGAAAAATAATCCATACCCAATATCTCATTGAAACCACCATGTTAAGAATAATCAGATCTACCTACATATTATACCCGAACAAAGTAACAACATATGAGAAGTATATATAATCCACCACTAAGGAATTACCATGAGAGCAGACACACAATAAGTACAAATAGAAAATTATAAAGCATATCAAGGACATACAAAAATAGGTAGACAAGTATAAAAATGTAGAATCAAAACAAAATAACATAAAATCAAATCAATGGTAGACTGGGATGATACCTATGATAAATAACATCTAATTCATTTACCTCAGGTTTACCAAGAAAAGCATAACACAGGTATTTACCACCACTCCACCCTTCTATCGACCGACTGAGCATCTCTATTATTCTGTGCACCACCCCATCCTCTCCCTAGAGGTACTAGTGCTCTAAATAGAGCTTGTGGAACCCTTTGTGGACCTCTTTGCCTAGGATATGGTAAATATCTCTATAAATGACCAGATCAGCCTAAGAGTAATAAGATATAGGTGCCATGGACTACTGTGATGGGCCTAAAAATATAAATGACCACCATGGCCTAAATACTTAAAATATGAATCCTGGAGACTCTAACCTAAACAATAAGAGTCACACCTGGCATGACCAACCTCAAACTTATGCATAACTGCCTGAACTGGTCCATGATACTAAAACTTACCACCTCTTCTAAAGGAATACTCAATCCTAAAGAGGAACCATAAAACTAACCCAAAGTACGGGTTTCTTGTCCTCAGATCCTCAAACTACTCCCTACACATCAACTCAAATTCTTTTTCTTTCTTAACCACATTCAGATAATTAGTCCCCTTCTGGGATTCTCTAAATACTACTGAGTAAATGAAATATATGAAACCTCTCAATAAATGATGATTCCTCTCCTTTTCATCAGGAAAGATCACCTAGCATGCCTAGAAAGGCATAAAATGGGCATCATACTCAGTAATTGAGGTCCCCTCTAGATCAACTACTCAAACATGTGCCTATGCTCTTTCCTCACACTACTAAGGACGTATCTGATGATAAAATCCCAAGAAAATATCTCTCAAGTTACATCAAAATCCTTTAGGCCTGGAATCCACATAAGTGCTCCACCATCATCTAATGGGGCCACAGATTTGAAGGCTTGTGTAATAAACTCCATGAGTACGTACCAACACAATATTCTAAAGTAGCTTATGAAAACTAGATAGAAACTCATAAGCATTCTCCTCCTGCCCACCCTAAAATTGAGGTGGGTTCTTCTTCTTGAAATGCTCATAGTTGCGCTTTCATCATTAATCATAATTGTCCTAGCATTCTTGTGGCCCCAACATATGTTAAAGGATATACCTTCTAACCCTTTTGAAACTAGCAGTTGATGCACTGGAGCCTAAAACACTGGAATCAATTATTGATTTAGAGTTTGAGCCCTTACTTTAGTCTGAGAACCATATGGAGTGATAGTAACACCTTCACTATGAGAAATACCATTAAGTAAACCTAAAATTTGAGAAAAATATCTAAAGTAATAGTGTAGAAGCATACTCAGTTGGGAACTTCCTTGGGTCTACCTCTTTAACTAGGATATATTCATTCCTCATATCATACTCTGGTTGGGGGCTCCCTTCCCTAGAATATCCCCTAACTAGTGTGGAACCTTTGGCTCTGCGTCTGCCTCATACATGTCCTATATACCTACCATGAGTAGCAAGTTCTTGAATGATATGATTATCTTTACCAATAACATATCATTTCTTAGACATCTGTCAATAAAAATATCAAGGCATTAATACTCATAGGAATCATTCACACTATATAGGAATGAAAGAGGATTTGCTAAAAGCCCCATAAACACTCGTAGATAAGTGCTGGATGTCTTTGTACTAATTTGCAAGACTGTACTAGAATTTGGCTTGTGCATTATGAGACCTACAAAACTGGGGCTTTGATAACTACCTATTTATCTTACCTTGAGTCCACACCTTAGGAGGTACATAATACTCAACAATCATAAATAACCCTGAGCTAACCCTTGTTTATGCATCCTATAAGATTTATGAATAAAGACCATAGAAAAGAATACAATACCCATATCATAATAAATAAAGAAAACAATGCTGGAAGTATAGTATAAAACTATTAACAATGGACCCATAAAGACTAAGCATATCAATAAGACTGTGTCTGAAAACCTCTAACCAATATTTGATGAGTTTCTGGGTAAAGCCCCAAGCTAACTGTGAGCCATAACTAAAGGTAAATGTAACTAACCTGGAAATAACATCAAAACTCCATGTACTTGGGAGATGAGGACTCAACACTGAACTAGTTAGTAATCAGGAGCCATCGAACATTTGATAGAAAATCATTAACCTTGAATGCCCAAATCTACATCATGAAAAGACGTAATACAAAATATAGTTAGTACTTGGAATATACAGGTTCACAGGGTAAGTATTATAATAATATATAAATAACAATAAGTTGTGAAACCAATGATCAGGAGGTTGAGATATAAAAATCATAATCCATGTCATAAAACTAGAATTCATGCTACATTTCCAGGGAATAGGATTTTTATTGATTTACAAGTGGATCCACTAAATGTTTAAAAATGTATAATTAGGCCATAACATCACATCCCATAATTAGAAACGTAGTTTATAGGAGTGTTTTCTCGAACCCAAATCCACTCGATGCTAATATTAATCCTAAAACTAAAACTAATATCTACTCTTAGTCTTGACTAGCAGAACATATTTTGAAATACCAATTGACTAAATAAATCTTTCTTATCTTATTTTGGAAAAACAGTTATGTAATTGATACTATTCTCATTATTTTCTTCATAATCATACATATCTTTCTTGAACCTGTAATTCAGGTAATTGAAACATCTTTTAAAATCACTGACTTTTAACTAGGCTTAATCTTTGTAACACCAAGACTTCAAGATTTTTTTATTAATATCAGAACAGGCTTAAAATTTTGTAAAGCCAAGTAAAATTCATGAAAAATTGACCATCACTTGTAAAACAGGCTTAGATAATGTAAAGCCAACAAAATATGAACACTGACCAAGGATTATGATTCCATTACAATTTTATGAACTTGACCATAAGATTTCACTCAATGATGAACTAACATAGATTTCAACTTCAACTCATAAGGGCATGAAACTTTATGAACTAAGCATGTAAATATCATGAAAACTCAACAATAATAATCATCAAATATTCTAAGAGAAGTAACTTCATCATATCAAGATATTTGTGATAAGCCTTAGGATCCCAATTTGAAACTTGAAACTGAAAATGGGAGATATTGGACACAAGGGTGGAAAAAATGCTTTTTGAATGTCATACATACCTATTTGAAGCCTTACTATGAGCTTGTTGGAGTTCTTAATCAGTTTGAAGAACCCTACTGAGTTTTGAATGAAGCCCGAGGGAGAGTAATCATATAAACTTCTCTAAGTCTAAAATGAATAAATGGAAATAGGCTTGGAATAGCTGAGTTAATTATCATTGGGTTGGAAGACATTGCCAAAAAACTCTTGATAAAATAAACCCCAAATGTGTTGGGTAAACTTTATAATACCCATAAATAAAGTGGGTTGCGCTCCTTGTGGGTTGAGGCTATGAAGGGGCCGTAATGACTGTTTAAAAACATTTTGAGCCTTAGCTGAGGAAAAAACAAGAAACGAGGCTATGAATCCCCCATCGCCCCTCCACGATAGGGCTATGGAGTCCTTATTAGAACATTCATTATTTTTTCTCAAACCTCAGATTTACAAGAGGTTTGAAGCATTGGAAACTAGACTTGGAGTCCTTTAATTTGATAAGTTATAAAACACACAAATACTTATATTTATGGAGATTTGGTCATTTGAAGTTAACCTATGTATTGAAGTATATAAAAACTATCCTGGTAAAAAAGCTTAGAGTTCAACTTTGCACTAGGATGCTTAAGACCTATATATTAATATTCAACACTACTTCCACACTTGAGAAATAATTTTACCACTTAGGAATAAGTGATATCTCATTGGGTTCAAACTTAACCACGTACATCAAACGATTCAAATTTTAGTTTGAATATTTGATATTTTACATTATCTCCTCCTTAAGATCATTCTTCCTTGAATGATAAGTAAAATTGAGATTGCATAGAGCTAAGTTAGAGAGGCTGACTGACTGACTGAATACTGATCATGTACATGACACTAATTGAGCTGAATTAAACATGAGCAAGATGCTAACTGATCTGAACTAAATAAACACGACTAAATGTATCTAGCATGAATGCATATACTGAGACTCATGAAAATATGAGATAAAGCACGGTACTATATAAAAAATTCTTCATAACTATTAGGGGTTACATAAACAAGAGACATGAGTGAAAGGAACTGATATAACTAGGAATAATTTTCTGAGTTGAGATGAATCTGAATATACTATCTTTGATATTTTAGGAGCTACACTTATCACCAGAATGTATAGTCATGAAGGACTTTATATGACTCTGAAGAAGTGAATAAGCATGAGCTATAGGTTAAAAGACACTAGCATAGATATACTAAAGGCATGAACTCATAGAATCAATTTCATAAGATGGAATCATTACTTTAAACATCTCCTCTTACAAAATTTTATAATAATTGAAGGGAAAGTATAGAGCGAATGAGCCATATGGGCCTATTTTGGGTAAGAACTACTAACATAGTCTAAGAATTTTAGCCATAAGATCGGGGCTTATAGATCATGGAAGGCTTGAGCTTTGATGTAAGCATTACCCGAATCTGAATTTATCTGACGTTAAAACATAAGCATGAATGGTGCGGGATGTGAATAGCGCTACTCTTTCCTCATAAATACAACTGAAAATCTTTAAGCCTGACATCACTTCACAATATAGCTCCCCCTTTTGAAAACTATTCTTCAGCAATATCATCCTATAATTTCCACAAGAGCATATATAACTACTAAAATTTGAGTCTGGAAACATTTAGCTCCCCTATAAAGCTAACTTGGAGGTAACAGGTGCTACCTATAAGGTTATCATGTTAGTTTAAGCTATGAGATTAGATATTATATATCCACAAAAACACTACTTCTTCTGATCCTAAAATCAACTAACCTTAAGCCCCAAATCAAGGATACACTAGCCACATACTATAAGTGTACGCATGTTCATCCATGTAAAAGGTCTATTACTATTTACTTTGTGTCTTTATTGAAGATAAAACTACCTAAGGATCTTCTCAACATCATTGTAATAAATACTCTACAAAATCACTACGAGAACACTTAGTAACTCAGGTGGAAAGGCACACAAGATCTACTACTACTAACTGAATATAAAATCCTCCATCTTAGCTTCTGCTTATCTTCTTTCACTACCATCTGCACCATAATAAATGGAATCACTAAAGGAAATAGGGTATGAGGATAAACAATAGAAGTTATGGACAGAGGACTAACTCTAATCCTTTACCACAGAGTCTGAAATGAGCATCATTACTAAAAAAGGATACATCGTTACTGAGATCTCGTACTCAAGATGGGGTCTAAAAACTGCATAGTTAGAAAATAATGCAAATTTATATATTTGAATCATAATGAAAACTCTATAACTAATTTTATAAGATGATTGTATATTTGTATCATGAGTAAGGTCGGGATTGTTGTCTGAAACAGTTCCTTCTTATTCTAGGAATTAAACATAGATGTGAATCTTGATAAGGTGTATATACCTTAAACATGGGCATGTCATGGATTTTCATGTTTAACTTAATTATGAGGAGTATACTAGAGTAAGAATGTGTTACTGTCGGGTTAAGGATCTTTATTGGGACTGCTTACTAGTTGAGTTTCAATACTCAACGTGGGTATTCATCTTAATATTTTCCCATTAGGTCAAAAGATGAAAATTCTAAGTCTAAGGGCTTTTTCTCTAGACTAGGCTATCACCAATCATCTCTGTAGGGTAAGGAAACCAGTATACATATGAATTTTAAACTTTTCTTTTAAGTACTACCACTATAGATGCTTAAATTCTTTCTAGGACTTTCTTCTTATGTAAATATTAGCTTTCTCTTTACCTTTAAGGATATTACTGAAAATTTAACCCTCTTTCTATTTATTAACATCATACACCCAATCCTCTATTCACCCCTTTCAAAATGGCAAAAACTTACCTTAAAATGGTCAACTTCATCTATTATACACATAACCCTTATAATTTAGCTTTTAGGGACACCATAAAGGAATAGGCATAACATCTCTCCACCTTTTGTAACTTAATAATACAAACTTTTAGTGACACTTGGAATATAAAATCCTGGAATGTCATGCAATAGAATGCCTCTCCGACTACACATCCATTCTTCAAATATTTAGTGTTCTTATCCACCTATCTAATGACTTAGAGTTTATTCACTTATTCATCTAGGTCTCATCTCATCAACTTAAGTCTATAGAACATTATATCAAGCCAACTAGGTCAAATTCCAAAGTTAACCTTATAACTTACCACCTTCATATTGACATTCCTCACACTAGGGAAATCATCTAGATTTCAAGATTTTTATTCAATACCAAATACGGCTAGCACACAACTTCCTCTTTCTATGCAAACTTTCAACTACAAGATAATAATACAAAGTAATAGAGTCCTTTAAGCATCAATAACAAAATAGTCAATCTCAATCCTACACTTTATATGCTCACAGCCTACACACAACCTTACTATACTTGATTTTATTTATTATACTTTCTTCATTTAAGTTGAATTCATAACCTTTTGGATACCATAGGGTCCTCCCGATAAAACCCTAAGGTATAGCCTAAATCTACCTATACTTGGTCCTTGTAACATAATAAATTTCCATCATATACTCTTTCCTTACTCAAAACATAATCTAAGTCTTTCTAACAAATAACTTCTTCATTATATACTACCATGCAATATGCACTGACTTATTACCCCTCAGTCAACACTTAAGAACATACCATCTGTAATGACCCTCAGGATCATTCTTATATTTCTATGTTGTCTATGTGTTTAGAGTATTTTAGTAGCCGTCCTAAGTCATTTATAACTTGGTGGTACCAATAGATCGGATCCCTAAAGGTTCTATGGCTTTTTATCTTAGTTTTCCTATTTTTGAGTTATAACTTCAGAATAGTGGAACTTGAGAGAGGCACTCGGAATAGAAGTTTAGAGTTCCTTTCTATCCAAAATGTAGACTTTGATCTAGTAGGACTATTGGTGCATGTACTGGGGTTTTTATTTTTGTTTTGAGATGGTTTTTGGAAATTAAGTTTATTTGGAGTTAAGAAGATGACATGAGCTAACTTCTGGTGAGTGAAGTTTCAGATCATAAATCTGAAGCTTCCATAAGCTCCAACATATTGAATTTAGGATGGTAGGGTTATTGGTACGCTTCCTAAGGTGACCAGACTCATTTTGAAGGTCTGTGTGGTTCTTAACTTCTTTGGCTCTTTCGATTCATTTTGGTTTCGGGCCTCTTTTTACTCAAACGACATTGTATGGTTGTTTTGTCAGTTCTATTGAATCTGTAATATTATTTCTATGTAATTTTCATATTTGGTTTATCAAATTTGGACTCCAACTCTAGTGTAACTTTTTGGGACTAGGAAACGACAACTATGTTGCTGTCAAATCAGCAACCTTAGTTCCTTCTCCACATCTACGGGACTTGGTTGCATTTGTGGAGGGTTCCCTCTATTTCTTCTTCGCATTTGAAATCTTTCACCAAATTTGTGAAGGGTTTTCATTGACCCAGACCATCTGTCCCCTTCTGAATTCATGGAGAACCATCCATGTTTGTGATCCTCCAGCCGGCCCAGCCCTTCGCGATCGTGGGAGGGAACTTTTTTACGGTAGATTCCTAATACCCTATATATATATATATATTTCATCTCTTTTATTTCAAATCCAACCTTTACCTTTTTTTCAAAATTCTCCATATTTGTTGTCTTTGCTTATTATAGTGAAGGTTGGGCTTCTATGGTTGGTTCATGGTGTAATTTTGGTAAGCTGTGAGCATTTTGCAATAATTTTCACAGGGTAATTCCTTCAATTTCTCATTCTTGGTTTCTTTGCAAAATTTTTCATTACATAAACTTTATGGGCTCATTTATCCTTCATCTTTCATTGAATTGATCCCAATTTTGTAGCAACATTCCTTGAGCTGGGCTCTAGGTGTCAGTGAATTTTATTCTATTTTTGGATTGAGGGGCCAACGTGCCCGTTTTTATCCTAGATTCTGACCCTATTATTTCTATGACAATATGGGTCTTATTTTACTTATTTTAATACCTTGGTTATTATTTTTCTAATTATATGCAGTTTCGAGCCTTCCCATGGTTAGTCGACTTTTTGGCACATTACTTGAGGTCGTCTTTGGCGCCAGGTAGGTTACTGGTTACTTTCTTTTATAATGGGTATCAGTTATGCATATATACTATAGATGGCTAGCTCGGGGTTGGTTTTATAGTATGATTCATCCTGTTTATATTATTTTCACCCATTCCCTTACTTCATGGGATTTTAGCTTATTAATCTACGCCTGAGTTGTGTAGTACCTTTTGCATGTTTTATATGAGACTCTAGGCTATATTTTTGTTGGGAGGGGAATAACTTAGTGGTTAAGGTTAGTAGCTATCCCCTGGTTTTAGTTGGTGTCCTTGAGGACTATATAAGAAGATTATGTATCTATTTTTTGCGAGCATGCATTGATGTTTTGGAGATAAGCTTGGGAATTTATGAAGGTTATTAAAATATAAGTTCTTTTTCATCAAATAAAAATGGTAACTGAGTTTTATATATATTATATATACACCCTCCATGACTTCTTGACAATATGTGGATATTTTCTCGCATTAGCTAACCCTATTTTCTTAAACTATCACTGTGTTTTCTGGAAAATGCCTATGTGAAGACACTTGAGTTTTTTTACTAAGTTTTTGGAGATGCCAAAGTGGTAGGACTTGATTTCATAGAGGTATTCCATACGGCTGAGCCTGGGTCTTGGCATATTGCCTTGTTAGTTACACCCTGAGCTAGCTACTACGAGGTTCTTTTACATGTAGGATGATTCTTGACATAGGCCCTACCATCCTGGGTTGCTATGCATTGGATGTTATGTGTATCCCGGGCGAGGGGTATATAGGGGTAATAGTGGTATACAGATATGTACCCTGTGGGTCCTTTTTATTTTGGAATATCCCAGGGAGGGTGCATATAGGTACTTATTTACTTTTCTCAGCACCCCTTGCATTCATCCTTCTCGTTTATTTATACCCTACAGGCTTACAAGAGGAGTCACGTAAGCTTTCTTGGATGATTATATGTGCCTCTCGATGGGGTGGGCCATCAGGTAGGTTTTGTTTGCTTAGTTAACTTATTAAATGTCCCACTGGTAGTACGGGATGCCAGATAGGGTATTACTTGCTATATTTTTTGGTTTTTTTACTGTTTCCCATAGTTTATCTACTGCTAAAGTTACTCCCTTACTTGCTGGGACTTTTACTTATTTCACTATACTTACATAATTTTTGTTGCACTGGAGCTTCAGGTATGTGTCACATGGTCTTTTCCCTTGTTTGTGCTTAGACTTATTATCACCTATATATTTGTTAGTTGGTCCTTCACTGTGCTTACATGTAGTAGATTTTTTTACTCCCTCTCTCCCTATACCTGTATGTTATTGACCTGTCTTGTTTTTATGCTCACTCTTTAGGTTATTTTTCGTTGGTTTTCCCAGTTGGCCTATAATGCCTACTGGGTACCATGATTGGTACTCATATTGTACTTCTTTATCTTGTTTCATGATATAGATCCTAGTATGAGATATCAGGGTGGTCTTGGTTGTGCGGGCTAGGTTGGAGCTTGTATTCGGAGACACAGTGAGCACTTGGCATTTTGGATAGCCGAGTCTTCTTGTGATGCTGAACTATCCTTATTTTTAGTTCAGGATAGCTAATTTTTACTTTGGCCCCTTTGGGTTGTATCTACTTTTCTACTCTATTTCATAGACGCTCTATATACACAATATATATATGTATATATATTACTACTCTGCTCCTTATTTTGTTCCTTACTATTATCCTTCTCTCTTTCCCCTTTTTTGTTGTTTCTTGTTATTGTTTTGGTTACAACCTATTTTTTGTTGCTCTATGCTGAGGTTTAGGCTTGTCTACTAGTTGGATGTAGATGTCATCACAACTGGTTTTGGGTAATGAAAGAGTAGTATCAGAGCTTATGTTCACTGGTGTCTTTGGCTGTAGGAGCAAAAGTCTATTAGAGTACCGTGGATTGATACATAGACATCTGTATCTTATCTTTGGGAAGCTACATGGAACTTTTAGGAAAAACAACTCTCTCTAACTCATCTCATGCGTATTTTACTATTGGTTTTTGGAGACTTACTTTGGTTTCATGCTTTCACATATGGTTCTCATGAGCACCAAAACTAAAACAGATGAGGTCTCCCCACCCTTACAGGGATCTCTAATTAGGGTTCGGGGTGGAGCTAGAGCCTGTGGTCGAGACCGGGCCAAAGTTGCATGACCACTTACTGCACTAGTAGATCTATCGCCTCCATAAATGCCTATGCCTTTAGATGAGGCATTGAGAGGGATTTTTGTAATGACCCTCATGGTCATTTATGATAAATACGTGACATTCTAAATTCTAGAGCATTTTAGTATTTACTCTAAGTTATTTATGACTTGCTGGGTCTGGTAGTTCGGATCCTTGGTGATTCAATTGAGAAATATCTCAAATTGCCTGTTTTAGAACTTAAAACTAAGTACTCATTGACCAAAGTCAACTTTCCTTCAAAACAAGCCTAGAATTAAATTCCAACAGTTTCGTTAGCTTCAAAATGCCAAATAAAGTCAAGATTGACCTTAAGTTGGTGTTTTGGAGTTTTCTTTTGCAATTTATGCCAATTTGTGGATTTTAGTTAAGTTTAAGGCCTAAAGTGGAGCTTGGGTGATATTTTGGTGTTTGGAGTGTCTTATAAGAATTTTGACACTTCCGTCAGCTCTGGAATGGTGAATTTAAGCTAGAAAGAGTGTTGGCGTTTCCATTAGTATGCTCGGTGTAATTTTGAGTACCTTGGTGGAGTAGTGCATTTTTGGCTATATTTGGTTTGAGGGGTCATTTTGCTTAAATGACCTCAGATGACCAATTCAATGATTCCATTAGATCTGGAATATCGTTTCCATGCTATTTACATATTTGGTTTATTGAAATTAGAGTTGACAAACTCATTCTAGACCCCTTAGAGTTCTTGATTTGAGCTGGTGTGAAATTGCAGGCACAGACTACCCCTGCAAAGTGGGGGTCACACCTACGAAGGTTACCCCTGCAAGGGTGGGTTCACCCCAGCGAGACTTTCCCCTGTGACCAAACACCGCTCTAACAGACTTCGCCCCTGCACCTATTTTCTCTCCCCAGTAAGGTGGCCTCAGCAGCCCCTGGAGGTACCCATCAAGAGTTACAGTATTATTAAATAATGTAACCCCTTCAGTCATTCCATTTAGAAAACCCAAAACTCGACTTTTATCCTAAATTCGAAGGCATAAACCTATGAAGAACCCTTCCAATCTTAAAGATAAAATTCCAAAACGTTCCCTGCATCATCCCTACTTTCGGTGAGTTCTTCTTCTCCTTAATTCATTAATTTCATAAATTCTTTCATTAATGAATCCCAATTGATGAAGTTGATAAAATTATGCCTTAATCTGTATAGTACTGAGAATTCTTCGTTTCTCTAGTATATTCTACTTCTAGTATTGTTAATACATCGTAATTCCTACTTTAATCCATAAAAATTACACCTTTGATCCTTTTGGGGTCAAATCCATCCTAGTTGTTTTGAAGCCCTTCCCATACTCGAATTGTTCTCAATTTTAGAGAATGAATCCCTGGTATTATTGGGAACCCCGTAGTGAAATTTAGTTTCTATTTCAGCGAGCAATCCCTGCAAGCCCATTTTAGGCCCAGTCCAAAACTTAGCATGAATTATACCGTTAGACTCGTATTAACATATAAAATACCTTGATGAAAGTTTCAGATCATCTGGAGCTCATTTAATATCATTCTGAGTACTAGTCGTGAGACTTATAGTGCTTTCTTCGAACGACAGGTAGGCTCCGTAGGGCTATCTCTGACTTATAGCCTTAATAATTATACTAAAAAGTGTTCGTGTTTTGAGACGCTAGGTGGATATGGTGATCATGTACCATTCTTTCATTTGTTTCATGTTGCTATTTATATTTTGGCATCCTGTTTATATGGTGCTTGTGACTTAGAGGTTTGTTAGATACATGTGTAGGGTATAGGAAATTGTTATTATATGATCACTTGTTTATATATATACTTGTTGATGTGTTGTACATTCATGACACGAGAGGTTGGTCCTATGGCTCCGATGAATGTGCATTGAGGCTGGGTCGATATCACCACCTAAGTATTGAGTCATGATGGCTAGAGGATGATTTTGGTAATGAAGATCGATAATGACATAAATCAATAAATGACGAGATTCTAATAATAATATATAAGTAGTGATTATTTTTTTACTATTTTAGACTTGGAAAGTATCGAGCACTCGGTAATACTATTTATACTTATTTTAATCCAGACTTTACATCTTGTCATTAAGAAATATCATTTGACTAATAAATGCTGGGACTTTAGACCGGTTTCCTTTGGCAGTGAGTACTGCCTCTGGCACTTGAATCCGTCGTCGTACGGAAGTGAGTACAACTTTTTGACACTAATCATATTTGACGGTTATGGATACATTGATGACATTATTCCTTTAAGGATATTGGTGATAGAACTATATTGAGGCGTTGTACACCCTGACTTGCCGAGTATGACTTCATGATATTATTGATATTAGGCACGAGATGCCAAACTTTGAGACCTTGTGGCTCTGTGATTTGGGATGTGAGGTCATGATGACGTTAGAGATTATACGTGGTGACATACCTCCATAGAACTTGCCTCCGGGATACAGAGACATGGAGGAGGGGGTATATGATAGAAGGGGAGATATATCAGGAATATCTAGGTTATCCATCCATGGGTTCTGCCTGCTGGGCTTATGGGTTCCGGAGGGGATGCGTACATAGGGTTGGTTACTTTATGTGTTTGTATTTACTTTCCTGCACTTGTTTTCTTCATTCTACCCTGGATGAGATGTAAGGCCTACGGTGAGCGTGACTTTTGCGTCTAACTTATTTATTATATTGTTGTTTTACTGTGTAGTTAAGATAGTGTATTTTTTAGGTATGTTTCTTATATGGGTTATTGTGTGTGATACTCCCTTATCAATTTCCCATTATACTTGAGGTTACCGGTATACCGTCCATGTTCTCCTTCTGTCTTCTTTGACTCTTGATCTATTGTATTATTATTTACATATATTGTTGCAAGGATTTTGGGTACGTTTTCTTTTATTGCCTGAGATCCTGTTATGTGAATAGCTAGCGATACATGTCTACGTGTACTTAATTCTTAATTAAGTAGCTAGCTTTCCCTTGTTGTACTATTTGCTTCTGTGACCCCCTTTATTATATTATGTTATTTACTGTTTTTATTATTGCTATGTGCTCAGTGGGTCCTCAAAGCCTACTAGGTATGGGTTTCTTCGGCAGCTTGTACTCATACTACACTTGCACATGTGCAGATTCAAGTACAGGTTCTCAGCCGTGATTACAGCTAGGTGTTCATGTAGATTTCATTCTACTTCAGAGATTCAGGGTGAGCTTGGCATTCAACTTTTACTTTCTTCTCTTCGGTTTTAGCATTTCTATTTGATCTCTATGTATTTTGGAGACACATTTGTATTAGACATTTTGGATTTCTTGTTTTTGTACTTAGTGGTTCGTTTGACACTGATACCAGGTTTTGGGCATTTATGTTGTCTCTATTATTTTGACTTTATTCAATATATATACTGTTATTTTAAACTTGTGCTTTCCGCAATTGATATAGTAGTCCTCTGCTTCGGCTACGGACTATGGGATTGGTTCTCCTACTGGTGGGATTGTAGGTGCCATCATGATCCTGAAATCGATCCCTTGAAAAAAATGTAATGGTAACTACGACAAGGGAAATAATCAGCATCATTGAAGAGCACCAAATTAGATTAGCTAGTAACCATCAGATAAGCATATAATTATCTCAATGGAACTCCCCCCCTAAGTCCCGTAGAATGCAAGCCAACACGCAGAGATGTAATGCAAAGAGGTTTTGAAATAATAAATAGTTCCTTTACGCACCCCTGCACCCTCCGATACATGTCTTTGTCAGGAGTGGACTGACGGAAGCTTCTCTGTATACTTACCCAACCTACCCTAGTATACCCCTCTCTCAACATCCATGGAAGGATCAAATCTCACGTACAAAATCCTCTTAAGAAGTTAATCAATATCATTATTATAAGGGCCAAAAGGCCAAACCCAGGCTCATCCCATATATCATGTATTAGTGGAAACTCAAGTCTAGCCATGTAGGAAAAAATCAAAAACTTGATAAAACCCAACTGCCATTATATAGGCATATGTCCAGAAATCAAAGTAATAGTGAGAAAATAGCCTCAGGTA
>JBDJHY010800019.1:0-15279 GCA_039654485.1 Withania somnifera | reverse complement strand
AAAGAATTTCCATCATGGTTTCCTCATTGTTCCTTCCCGTAGGAACTTTTGAAACACCACCAATGACATTTATGCCTAATAAATAAATAAAATAACAGACAATGTAAGTTAAATAAGCCTCTGAATCATTCGGTTCTCAACATAGTAACTGCCTTACTATTGGTCTTGCTTGTCGTTGGTAATTGTTTATACTTTGTTGGTTTGCTTTGTCCTTGATTATTACTCTTGGTTGGAATAGATCCCTGTCAACTTAATCAAAGGACAAAAGCAAAGAACGGACTAGAATAAAAAAAATAAACTATGAAATCAAAGAGAAAAAGCTTACTAAGAAAGGACTAGAAAGAAAACGAAAAAAAAAATTAGTATTCATAAGTACGATGAAGAACTTGAATGATTACTAATTGTTGAATAAAAGAAGTAAAATTAAAAATACAAAAATGAGTGAAAAAGAAAAAAAAATATTTTGTAAAGGGCTAGACTAAACGTCCAGGGAATAGTCCAAAATTCCAAAATGTTTTCTTCTAGAAAGTTTGTTCTGGATAAATAGTAAAGGACTGGATGTTTAGTCCACTGAGTCATCCAGAACAAGATGGACTTCTTGGATTGGGGTCTTTAATGGGTTATGTAATCCGTTAAATCTTGGATTTTGTGAGTCCTCCTTACCTAGTATATACCTTTTTTTTGAAAGTTTTAACACCTTTTTGAAAGATTTGGATAAGATTTTTGATCAAATATACTTTTTTTATTGTCTTCTTCACCAAGAACAAGATGAACACCAAGAACAACTTTCAAAATTTAAAATTCCAAACCTTTCAAAGCAATTTCAAATTCAATCAAATTTTAAACAATTTCTTTTGCGATAGGGAACAAAACCACTATTTTTTAGATCCAAACAACAACCAAATCAAACACCCATTTCTTGAGCTTCAACCTAGAAAATGGTAGCTCAGTCAAACAAATTAGGATTAATACGAAATTTGAGATAGAAACAATAGACTATAGGGAACACAATCCTAAAGTTCAAATCCAAAAACAAACACAAAAAAATTGTAGAGATTTTTTGACTATTTCTTTTTACTCAAAGATAATAAAACCTCAAGATTGAACCTTGTAGAAACAAAATTCAAATGCGGCTCTGATACCAATTGATGCAATCTACGACGTGAAAATAAAAAATAAAGACGATAAAAGGAAAGAACAAGGATTAAAAATAGATTGATTGACACAACTAAGGGCTATTAAGCAACCAAGAAGTATATTAAACTTCAAGACCTCTTAATAGTGTACTTACAATCACTGAACCTATTACAAAAATTGTGAGGAAATCACAATTCCAAAGCAACTAACATTTTCCAAAAAATCAATTAATGAGCTTAATCAAACCCTCAATTATTTCTCCTGATAACACTCAAACTCTCATACAAGAGTTTTCATAGTTAATAATCATTAAAAATCTACTTAGAAATTCTAATGATATACCATTTATAGTCTAAGTACTAGCTATTACATTATTGGACCTATAGGGCAAAAAGACAAAAAAAAAAGAAAACTCAAAACCAGTTCATAATGCTTTGGAAAACTCCTTGGACGTTTAGTATCCTAGAAAGCTTGTATTGTTGTGTTGGACAAGTCGTCCACTTCAAGCTTCTCTTGGGGCTTTCTGGTTCTTGTTCCAAGCTATTCTCCATACAAAATCTTGATCACGAAAGTATTTTAAATGCTTAATATTATCCTTCAAAGGGATCTCATCAACTCCTAAGCTAACATGACATTTATCATCAAATCATCATGAGTAAGACCGGTTCATATTACATTATTTTCCTTGTGTAGAATATTTCTAACTTGAGAAAATTGAAAAAAAAGGACACTCTCAAAACTTATTTAGGTAAGTAAATAGTGTGTTTTTTTTATATTTAGTTTTACGGTTTGAAAATGAAAAAGAGATAAGTTTGGGGGGGGGGGGGATTAGGGTCATTCATAAATATTTTATAAAGTTGTTGATTCACTAAATCTTTTAAAATACATTTTAAACCTCCACTTTTTTGCCTATAAATACTCAAATCCATTTCTTTCTCTTTCATTTTTAAAATTTTTTTCTTCACATTCTAAATATTTCTTTTCGATTTATCTTTTCCTTCAATTTCGAAGCTCTCATTCGTTGTTATCAAGTATGTCAACTTCTCATTTCAAGCATTTTAAGGTCTATATTGATACTTTTTAAATTTAATTAAATTTTTTTTGTATCAAGATAAAAATCAATGCTTCTTTTTACTTAAAAGATTTTTTTTCTGTCCTTTTTATTTTGTTGGCAAACAATGGAGAATTACTCCATCACTAACAGAATCTTCACCACTTTAACTATTATTATCCATAAATTTTTAATTTTCCCCAATTTTTGTTAAAAAGCTCCCACCTTTTTAGCATAGATTCTACTCTCATTAGTTACGATATTGATGATTTTAGCACCCTTATCTTGATCATTCACAAGATCATCATTATCATGCTTAATATCAGCTCAATTTGGTAGTTCAAGCTCAATTTGGTAGTTCAAGTGGTTATGTATAAAAGATTCATTTTGCTCTTCCTATTCATTGTACCAAAACTTTTGCAGTCATCGTTTAGGCTACTAGTTATAGACTACACTCATAGTCTAGACATCAATCAGCTATAGGTCGTAATCATAACATAAAAAACCAACCATTGTATGCTCTTTGAAGGGACAAAACAAATAAAACCACCTAAACACAACTTTCATATATAATTATTGAAAAATTAAATAGTAACTTTTTTTATTTTACCCCCTATTGATATATCGATGCTTGAAGTGGGTCTAAATTTTTTTCAATAAATATCAGAAACTTTACTTTCAAATGGTGTCCGTTCTTTTAAATTTTTCTTCTGTTATCAGTATTTCATGCTCTCTACACTTTTACCTATCTTAATTTAAGTCATTATATTTATTTAATTATTTTTATTAAAATATATGTTATTTTTACTTATTTTTCTTAAAATTATATTTTTGTTAATTCTGTTTTGAAAATTCATCTTAGTTTGTTAACAGACTTAAAATTTTAACTAGTTTTTAGTTAAAATTTATTTTATTTACTTTTTTTTTGTTTCAGCGGCCTTTTTATTTCTATCTTTCCAAATTCATCATGGTATATTACTTTAACACTTTATTATTTATATGTAATTCATAAAAAAAATAAAAAAAAAAGGACTGTCCTTTAAGATAATTACTAATCATGATACTCAACAGAAAAAATGATAACAAATTCAAATAAGACCACTACACTAACACCACTATTATTGTAATCATTCTTATTAATTTGTCGGCATTGAATATTTGAGATAACCGAGACATTGTATGTGTTGAAAAAAGAAAAAGGAATGATTGAGTTAATGAAGAAAAAAAATGAAGGAATTCAATAAATATCTCATCATTTTATATAAGTCTTGTTGTATTTTTACCAATGAAGCTTTATGCTTTTTGACCATTGTAGCTCTATTATATACTATGATAGACCGACATTGACCATGTAAATAGTTTGTCATCTACCAACTCCGCAAAATATCATAGATTATGATGTTACATAATCTATCATAGTGGTATATAATATATATTCACCTTGTACTATTTAAGGGTGAAAATTAAATGGGCGAATTCAGTCTCTAGAATTGGTAAAGTTATACTAAACCAATTCATATAATATAGATAAGACCTTCATACATCATCCACCTTGTGAGCAGTCTCTAATTGACCAATAGAATATATATATATACAAACACTTATATATGGCGAAAAGGATAATAATTAATTAAATTAAGAGAATTAAGGAGTTAGGACAACTCAAACATTTTATAATTACTATGTTACATTATTTGGAATTCCAGAACAATGCTTGAATGATGCTATTTTTTTAAATTTAATTTTGCGTCTTTGTATTCATATTCCAGTTTGGTCTATATAGATATAGTATAACTACATTTTATATCCTAAATTTTCTTCTTTATATAAACTTGAACGTGTGTATGTCTATTATTGAGCGTATGATGCATAGACAAGCAATAATATGTCTAATAAAGGCAAAAGTAAATACATAAAGTAAAACTAGAAAAATGAACATCATTCAAACATTGTAAACCAACTTAAACACATTACATGAGAGTCCACAATTATTGAATGCATGACCGACCAAAAGGGTATAACTAAGAGCAATGTTCTTAGCTCTTAGGGACTCAAAAAGACAATAAATCAACAAAAATAAAATTAGAGTAATGAACATCATCCAAACATTGTATAGTAACTTAACCACATCATATGGGAGTCCACAATAGTTGGACACATGACCAAAATGGTAAAAGAAAGAGTAATGATCTTAGGAGTTGTAGTACAGGTCCAACAACGGAGGAAAGAAATGACCAAAACAAGAAAAGATCTAATATTAAATCATTATAGCATGCTTAGTGTTATTGCACTCATTTAGTGCCAAAAACACTTTTCATTCGGTGTACTCGCGCTGACCTAGCACTGTTAGCGCTGACCAATAACATTTCCTTCAGTGCAATCACGCTCAAAGGCCGCAACCCCGGTCAAAGGGCGCAACCCCGGTCAAAGGGCGCGATTGCTTTTATAAGAGACACAGAAAATTCTACTATTTTAAAAACTTATTTTTGTCATCTAAAATTCATCAGGAAACATGTAGACATAAATTAAAAGCGCAAATGATCATAAAATACATTTTGGAAGCAATGAAATCATCAATTCAAAGTTTTCTTAATCCGAAACCCGCTATGATCAATTCTTCACCAGATTTCATGCTAAAAGGCCAAATATCCTAGAAACCCTGAAAAATAAGCCAAACCTCAGTTCAAAAATCACCTCCCGAAACTAATGAATCTACAAAATCCGAATCCGAGCACTCTAACCTCAAACATTGAGTTAGGTGAAACTTTGAACCTAAACTTTAAAATTTTCCCGTCTAAATGTATAAAATCACATCAAAACCTCGAAACCCAAATCAAAAGACTCCTAGAACAAAATCCATATTTTAGAGCTAATGAAATTTCATTTCAAGCCTGAAATTTCAAAATATTGACTAAAGTCAACTCAAACACCTTCTAAACCTCCCAAAAATCAACAAATCATAAAAGACACCAGACAATCACAAAAATAAATAACACAATTATTTACAATAAAAAAAACCACGGGGTCATTACATTATTAGATCTATTCATGATGAATTCTGATGATTTATGTAGATAGTTATTTATATATAATATAGAGATAGTGTTTTATCATTTTCTTAGGCGATCAAATAATATGGAAGAAAGAAAGTTTACGTGTGATTTGGTTTAAGTGTCGCCAAACCCCCAAAAGCATATATTAGTGCATTTTGCAAAACTTGTCTCTTTGGTCTGTCAATTATTCTTAAAACAGTCCAATTGACATTTGGCCGAAATTAACAAAATCCTCTATACTATATATTTCAGTTCAGATTTCTGCGGAAAACCCAATTAACCATCTCTAGAAAATCTTGCAAAAGAAGATGGCGTCAACGATGAGGCTTGTTTTCGGGCTTCTTACACTTGTCACTTGTGGAATGATTCTCGGTATAATTTTTCTCAATCTTTTTCTTTTCTACCCAATTTTCCTTTTGTGGTTGTTTTTGTGATTCTTGAATTTTCAAATCCGCCATTTGCGGTTTTGATCATCATAATTATCAGTGGTTTAGCAGTTAATTTGGATTAACCAAACACCCCATTTGGAGAAAAAGAAAACAAGAAAATGGCGATACCATATATGTATTTGTTTTAGAAATGGAGGTTTCAGGAATGAACCTTTGGGGGTGGGGTGGAGTGGATGCTTTTGATCATAATTCTTGTGTATGATCTAATGGCTTATAGAGAAGAGAACATAGAAAAATGGTTATCTTTTTTCTTTCCTTTTTTTTATTTGAAATTTACGTTTTGGAAATGGAATTTTAAAGAATGAACCTTTGGGGTTGGGGTGGGGTGGAGGGGCCGTGGGGGTGCTTGGGTTTGATCCGTTATCATCATTCTTGATTATGATGGTTATTTCTTTGTGATTGAATTTACATTTTAAATTGGATTTTTTCTGTTTTGGTTTGGGGAGTTTGATGCTTGATCATCATTCTTGATTGTGAACTCAAGGAGAAAAAGGAAAAAGAAAATGCTGATTGTTTACTAAACATAAGATTTTAATGTGAATTGTTTGTATGGCATGGTGGGACGGTTGGGCTCTTTATTATATTGTTGATTTATGAGTGTGGTTGAGGTAATGAGAATTATAGGGATGTTATTGAATGAACTCACTTCACTTATGCTGGGAAAATGGGTAGTTGTTCTTTTAAGGAAAACAAAAGATAAAAAACGAAACGGTTAGGATCTTCTTTAAAAGACTATGAATTTACTTATTTTTTTTGGGTTGAAGGAAAAGTTACTCTTGATTAGCTTCATTGCTTTCTGATTTTGGTTCAGTTTATGGTGTAATGGGGTAAGGCAATTAGTATGATGTCCCTCGTGAAGCTGTAGTTTATTACAGATGGTTCAGGGGATTCTTTTAAGTTTTGATCATCCCCAGACACCAGGGTTATAAAAAAAGAGTTGAAAGTTTCATAATTACAGCAACAATATACCTCTTGTAGTCCCACAAAGTAGGGCCCGGGGAGGATAGAGTATACGCAGATCGTATCTCCATCTCAGAGGTGGAGAGACTATTTCTGATAGATCCCTCGGCTCAAGAAAAACAGTTCCGAAAAAGAAGTAACGGAAGTTCAAGAAATAACAGCCAATAACAAAAATAACAAAAATAAGATAGTAACAAAATGGAAACTACAACAGAACAATACAAGTTAATTCTCTATTATAATCACCTGTACTTACATTTATGAACGTCTGTTGAGTAAATATAAGATTCGTACTGGTTAGGGTAAAGTACTGCAAACTAAACTGGTGCTTTTACATGATGAATACCATTGGTATCTTGTCTAGTACTATTCAGAGCATCTAGGGAGCTTACAGAATGGTCACAATTTCATTCTTTATCATTCATGGATTAATGAGACAACACAATAAATTCTTCTATCATTAACTATTAAGTTGATTAGGAAATGGGAGTCCTGGACAATAAAACATAAGCACAACTACAACATGCCCAGTATATTCCTACACATCGTGGGGTATGGGGAGCGTAGAATGTATGCAGTCCATACCCCTACCTAGGAGTCAGGTAGAGAAGCTGTTTCCGGAAGACCCTCGGCTCAAGGCAGTACAATATAAAAAACACATAATATACTGACAAGGCATAATGGGAAGAAAAAAATAATAAGATAACAACAAATGCAACGCTATCAACAAATAGTAACGCTATCACACTACATGAAGCAACAAATCTACCCAAAACTCTAAAGACAGACTCTACACCTAAGGTATTATGACTCTTAAGCCCTAACAACAGATAAAACAAACCTAGCAACCAACAAAAATTATCCCCAAACTTACGAACCTTCTACCCTGATACTCATCCTCTACATCTTTCGAATCTAGGGCCATATCCTCGGTAAGTTATATCTTCTTCAAGTCCTGTAATATCATCTTTTCAATATTTTTTCGGTGTACCTCTTACTCTCTTGAACCCAACCCTCACTAACCTCTCATACCTCTGTACAAGGGCATTCGTATCCCTCCTAAGTACACGTCTGAACCATCTCAGTCTTGCCTTCTGCATCTTATCTTCCACTATACTCACCCCCACCATGCCTCTGATAACCCCATTCTGGATCCTATTACACCTAATAAACCCACACATCCATCGTAACATTTTCATCTCTGCTACTTTCAACTTTTGAATATGAAAATTTTAAATGACCAACACTCTGCCCCATACAACATAACTAGTCTAACTGCCACTCTGTGTAACTTACCTTTCAGTCTAAGGGATACTTTCTTATCGCACAAGACCCCAATGCGAGCCTCTATTTCATCCACACCGCATTAATATGGTGGAAAACATCCTCATCAATCTCTCAATTACCCTAGATCATAGACCCCAGATACTGGAAACTATCTTTCTTACAGATAGTCTGAGTATCCAACTTCAGTATTACGTCCTCCTGTTACTCCACCTCACACTGAACTGTCACTATAAATATTTCGCCTTGGTCCTGATCAATTTAAACCCTTTAGACTTAAGAGTTCCTCTCCAAACTTCTAACGTAGCATTAACTTCTCTTCGAGCTTCATCAGCCAAAACTACATCATCCACAAACAACATACACCAAGGTACCTCGCCTTGAATTTTCCGGATCAAAGAATCCATCACTAATACAAATAAAAAGGGGCTAAGGGTCGATCCTTGATGCAACCCCATGACGACTTGAAAATGATATGAGTCTCCTCCCACAGTTTTTACATGAGTCTTGACTCCACTGCACATATCTTTAATCACCCTAATATACGCCGCAGGAACATCTTTAGCCTCCAAACACGTCCAAAGAACCTCTCTACAAACTTTATTATAAGCGTTTTCTAGATCGATGAATACCATGTATAAATCCTTCTTCCTTTTCTTGTACTGCTCATCCAATCTCCTAACTAGATAGATTGCCTCCATAGTCGAGTGTCCCGACATGAATCCGAAATGATTCTCGGAAATAGTCATCGTCTTCCTCATCCTCAACTCCTCTACCCTTTCCCACACCTTCATCGTGTGACTTAGCAACTTGATACCCCTATAGTTGTTGGAATTTTAAATGTCACCCTTGTTCTTGTACAATGGGATCATCGTACTCCATATCCGCGCTTTAGGCATCTTCGTCGTTCTGAAAATGATATTAAACAACTTGGTTAGCCATGCAATACCTGCCCCTCCAGATTTCTTTCAGAAATCCACCGGAATCTTGTGGATTGGCAACAGGTCGGCACAAAGTGAATTGTCATGCTCAAACATGAGCTGATCGCTCGTAAGGGATCCCTAATCTCCTAGTATCAATATTTCGGCTGCTCAAGCCGGTACAGGTACAAAAGTGGCTACCCTTATGCATCCTACGTATATCTCTCGTAACCTCCTCCAACCTAATAGCCCTACATTAACCATAGAAGCATTTAGGAAACTTATAGAAGCATGAACCATCAGATATTGGACAAAATCTTTGAAAAAATCCATGTTATTTCCTTTCATCTCGTTTTTGGGTGGACGTACAACTATGTAATTTTTTGTTCAACTTAAAATGCTGGAAGAAGTAAAAGTTATCTTTATAGATCGGAAGGGTTTATTGTAATTTATAACACTACAATCCTTGACCATACCTTTGTGGTCTTATCCTTCAAAAAGAAATTTGTAGATTTGCTTAAACTTTGGATTCTCCGTTTCCCTTCTTCTATTCTGATAGTAGAGTACATAATTTGATGTAACTGGTTCAAACCTTGATACTGACAAAAACCTCGTAGAGCCCATTATCCATCGACTGGCTCTCATGTCAAAGTTTGGAAAGACTTAATGGTGGGAGATACAAATTTGGGTGAGGAATTTCCTACTTTGCACAACATTGCAGCTGAAGCAGATTCTACCGTAGCATCCAACAGATTAGACGACATTTGGGTCCTAAGGTTTAAGAGAAACCTACAGGACTGGGAGCTTAGCGACATATTGGCCCTTTTTGTCATATTGCATACTTGTTCCTTTTCACCCCAAGAGCCTGATATTCATTAGACTGAAATAGGGTAACTTAATAAAAGGTCACTACACAGTCAAGGAAGGCTATCACCTTATGCTCTAGGAACTCATTGATTGACAAATGACCATGGAAGCTTATATGGAAGACTAATTTTCCCATCAAAGTGATTTGTTTCAGCTGGGTGCCCTGCACAACTCATGCCTCACATAGGATAATCTCTCTAAAAAAAAATTCCAGCTTGCCAACAGATGCTACTTCTGCCACAAGCACACAGAAAGTGTCAACCACCTCTGCTCAGTTGCCTCAGACCTTTGGAAATATGTTTTGCTGCTTTTTTGGTCTTTCTTGGGTCATACTTCTCTGTTAGGGATGCCCTTGAAAGTTGGTGTTCACGGGAAGTTGACAAAGCCATTAAGAGCATCTGGATGATGATCCCTGGTGTCTATGGACAGAGAGGAACAAAGATGTTTTCATGGAATTTCAACTTCTAGTAATCTTTTGCGACACAGATGTCTAGTTAGCCTTTTTAGCTGGAACAAATTGGCCCTTGTAAATAATTTAGAACTCTTCCTGGATTTCCTTAGCTCTATAGTTTAGAAAGAAGCTACAAATCCTTTTTTTTGCGAGCTTAATTGATCTATCCTTGTAACCCTTGCATCTTCTTGATGGCTTTGAATGAATCTACTTACCTTATCAAAAAAAAAAAAAAAAAAAAAAAAAAAAAAAAAAAAAGAAAAAAGAAAAGAAAAGAAAAAAAGAACTTGCGCAACTGGCTCTCTGGAATTTTTCAGTTATAAAAAAGAATATAATACATATTTTGAATTTTACAGATAAGGACTCTAGGTTTCCTGTTTGGCTGGTTGCTGAATGGAAACTAATAAACTTTTGTCGTGTGATGTGCAGGAGCTTTGATTCAATTAGCATTTATCCACAGGATGGAGGACTCACTTGGTAACTTTTCTTGGTTTATAGTACATAATTTTTCAATGATTCTTTTTTCATTTATTTTATGTTTTTTGGTGGACCTAATACTTTCCTGGTTTCTCTATCATTCTTTTCATTCATAGTTGCTGCGGTATCTAATAATTAAACCAGTCCTCCATGTTTCACTGCGTGCAATGCCAAAAAACATTATCAATGATCTTATTTTTAAGGGTCGCTATTGGTGGATCCTTTTAACTAACTATTTGAATATTTTTGGCTGCTCATCTTAGTGAAAGTAGGCAATACTCGCTCTAATTATTCCTTTCTTTTGTATTTATTGTGGTTTCTACTATTAATCAGAAATCCAGTGGGTGCAATATCAAAGAATCTCTACCCAAGGTTCATTTTTGAGGGGTTCTTGATTCATACAGTAGCTAGTTGATGAAAGCTTTTGACACATCATTTTATGCTTAAGCTTGGTAAAATTAGGGAAGAGTTTTCATTGTAAAAAGAATTAGGGAAGACTTTTATGAATTTGAGAGAAAACAAGTATGGTGTCATGGAATGAGGAAAAAGTGTTTTGATGATTCACATGTTATATGAGATCTTACTCTTGCTTTCATTTTTACCTTGTAATAATTCCTTAATTATGAACCAAGGTGGCGTCTAAATCAATTACAAAATGTGTACGGCGTATTCTCCTTTTTCTAGTGGTATTACCCAATTATATCTATGCACAAAAGTATTTACTCTTCACATTAAAAGTGTGTTTGGTATGAAGGAAAATATTTTCGGAAAATATTTTTCAATTTTCTCATGTTTGGTTGGCTTAAAAGTTTTGAAAAATGTTTTCCAAGTTAAATTATTTTTCTCAAATTTAAGAAGTCGTAAAAGATTTTATAAAACTCTCTTTCACCTTCACACCCTAACTATTCATCCTAACTAGAAATTTGAGGTTGGGTCCCGGGTCAGGTTTCAATGTTAGATCTTAGATTGAGATTCGTGTTCGGGACTCGGGTTGAGATATGGGGTCGGATCTTGAGTTAGAATTTGTAGTCGGGTGTCGGATCGAAATTTGGGATCGGATCTAGTGTCAGGATTTAGGATCGGGTCTCAGGTCGAGATTTAGGGTCGAGTCTCTAGTCATGATTCGGGGTCGAGTCTCGGGTCAGGATTCAAGGTCGGATTTAGTGTTCGTGATTCGGAGTCGGGTCTCGGTTGGGATTTGGGGTTAGGTCTGAAGTCGAGATTCAGGGTCGAGTCTCGAATTGGGATTTTTGATAGGATATAGGGTTAGGATTCGAGGTCGGGATTCAGGGTCGGATCTCGGTTCGGGATTCAGGGTTGGGTCTTGCGTCGGGTCCCTGGTTGGGATTTTGGGTTGGGACCATGACCATGATCAGGATTTGGGGTCGGGTCCCAGCCGGGATTTTGGTTTGGTATTGGGGTTGAGCCTCGGGTCAGGATTTGGGGTTAGGTTTCTAGTCTCATGTTTGGTTGACTTAAATGTTTCGGGTCGCCTGATGCACAAATTCCAAATAAGACCCGACCCCAAATCCCGATAGGCGACCCGACTTCGAATCCCAACTAAGGCCTAATCTTGAGTCTCAACCCCGAGTCATGACCTAAGGCCCGTCCCCAAATCCTGACATAGGGCCCGACTCCGAATCCCAACTCGAGACTCGACCTTGAATCTCGACTCGAGGCCCGAACCGGAATTTAGACCCGAGATCCGACCCCAAATCCTAAACCGAGACTCGATTCGGATCCTGACTCGAGGTCCGACCTCGAATCGCTAACTGAGGCCCGACCCCAAATCCTAAGCAGAGGCCCAACCCCTAATTCGGACCCTAGACCTGAACCTGAATCCCGACCCGAATCCCAACTCGAGAACTGACCCTGAATCCCGAACTCATATCCCACCCCGAGATCCGACCCGAGGTTCGACCCCCAAAATCAAACCCGAATACCGACCCCCAAAATCAAACCCGAATACCGACCCCAAACTTCGACCCTAGGCCTGAGCCCAAATCTCGAGCTGAGACTCAACCCCAAATCCCGACCCGAGATTGACCCCAAATCCTGACCCGAGTAAGGGAATCAGATCGTCGTCAGATATGGTATCATTAGTAATTGACAAGATCATACTTATTGCTCTTGGGACAATATTTTCTTCTTACCAACTAAACACCAGAAAATAAGTAAACCACTTATTTTCCAAGAAAATATTTTCTAGGAAAACATTTTCCTTCGTACCAAACACATCCGAAGTGTATAAATAAATCTGATCTCTTCACACTCCCACATGCTGTTCTGTGCTGCAAATCAATCTTCCGTCCATCTCATTTCATCTTGCCCAAATCATGCTCACTGGTGCTGTTTCACTCTGCTCCTTATTTTGGCCTCTTCGAGCTCCCTTCAATCTTACAGTGTTCTTGATAGCAATCCAACTAGTATTCTCCTTTTTCTACTTGTCTTACCCAATTATTTGTGCATTTTCTCTTGAAAGAAAATGTATAACTAAACTAATCTGATCTCTTCATACTCCCACATGCTGCTCTATGAGACAAATTAATCTTCTGTCCTCCTCATTCCACAATGTCCAAAACAAGCACAGTAGAACTACTCTGCTCCTTATTTTAGGCTGCTTTCCCTACAATCTCACAGGATATTCTTGATAACAATCCAAGTAACCAACTAGTATTAAGGGCTGAGGAGACGAGATCCTGCTGTTGGATGACCATTGTATAATGCAACAAGTGATGGTTAGTGTCCTCATAGCACTCTTGCACATACACCAACTCACCATAGTCGTTCTTTCAGATTGTCTGCCATGAAATTCTTTTTTATGCCAGACCTCCATAAATTATTGGCTGTATCAGTTGTGTTTCGTTCCATACACCATGTGAAGAAAAGTGACACATTTGGGCACATTCGTATTTTCCTTCTACTCGTTAGTGTTGCTTCCCCAACTATTTTTGGTAAAAATCTTGTAGCTGGCCCCTATCAACCTTGATACTCTCCATCTCCTCTACTTTTAGACTATAAACTCTGAGAAAGGATTCCTCATTTTCTTTGACGCTGAATTCTGGATAACCTTCCTGAATTTTATGTCCCAATTTTTTTTTCCCATGTTAGATCAGCCATTGTTGTGCCTCTCACATACACCATAGCTGCATAGAATGCATTAAAAATCATACATCTCCCTGCACTATATGTGTTTCAAAAGATGTGCTCTATTGCCTTTTTCGATGATGTAACCAACAAATCATGTGAACTCATTAGTTCCATGCTTTCTTTTGGTTTGACGCTATCAAATTGCCCAGACTCAAACCTATCCGGAAACGGTCAGTCCATTTTGATCATGGATCAGGAATAGGGGTAGCTAATTACTACTTTGCTTCTCCACTTATGTTAAACAGGCATATTGTTGCTTTGTTTTGTTATTCTGCTTCTGTTCAAACTTCTAATGTGTGTTTATCTTTTAAAGCACCAACACTTTTAAAGCACCAACACTGTAAGATCTTTTGAAAAGTACACTGTAAGATCTTTTTTGAGAAAAGAACACTGTAAGATCTTCAAGTCAGAGAATTTGCCATAATCTTTAAAAAAATTTAAAAAAGTTCTTCAACTGTAAGCACTTCTTATTCTGCTTCACTCCAGATGTTGATTGTGGTCATTACTTAGATGTTCTTAGTATTCTTTAAGACTGTCCTCTTTAACTAAGTTCTTGTAACTGACTTCCTGCAGATAAAGAATTGTCTTTTGGTGGAAAACGTGCAAATATAGCTGGCAGCAATTTTCTGTTAGCAAGAGGTTTGTGTTGTTCTGTGAATGTTTTTAAGCTTGTATGTGCTCTGTTTTGTTAAAGGCTCTATTGAGGTGCGCTCAAGCACTGAAGCTTGGTGCAGCATGCATTTGGGCGCTTCACGCTCTTGAGGCACCGCTTCAGTCCAGGCACCAAGGAAACAGCTAAGGCATACTCTCGTATACTCTTTCTTGAAGTGCATGGTACTAAATTATAAGTATAATTGGCAAAACATTTTAAATAAGAGAATGTTTTGAATAAGTTTGTTTACGTAGAAACTTACGATTTTTGTACAAGAAAATTATTTACGATTCCTGAATTTGAAATTTAAAACTGCATAATTCCATCTGCATATTTAAAATGATTTTGTACTTGATTTCTATATTACTTGATATTTTTTACATATTTCCTTTTCAATACATCAATCAATTTTTGTTTGAGTTCAGGAATCTCAAATTGGGCTTATGACAAAGAAGCCATAGCACTGCGTATAGGATATGTAAGTCCAAGGAAATGGTCTCTGTTGTTTTCTCGACTTCTGTGATTTGTCAGTTGAAACTACTCAACTGACAATTTGAATATGTTGCCATTTGCATGATTGTAGTTGGAAAATACATGAAAAACAAGAAATACATAGTTGTGTGATAGAAATGGTTTTAGGTTGCATTTTTTCTTTGAAATGAGTTCTTAGCAACTAATGTCTTGTCATTTTTGGGTTGCATTTCTCTTTGCTCCCTGTGTATAATTTCGTTTTTAAGAAAAAAGCTTTCTCAGACATCTAAAATAATTAGTCTTGGACAGTTTATTTGTGAAAATGTATGTATAGCCAAAAATGGACCGCCCCTCAAA
>JBDJHY010799690.1:0-15281 GCA_039654485.1 Withania somnifera | reverse complement strand
GTCGTCTTGAAGGAAAGTTGACTTTGGTCAACGAATACTTAACTTTAGGCTATAAAATAGGAAATTTGAGATATTTCTCAACTGAGTCGCCAAGGATCTGAACTATCGGTCCCAGCAAGTCATAAATGACTTAGGGAAACTGATGAAATCCTCTAAGATGAAAGACGTCGTGTATTTATCATAAATGACCATAAGGGTCATTACAACTATCCTTTGGAATGCCTAGAACTCTTTACTGTAAAAAAGTGTTTGAATAAATCTATGAAAGGCTCTGCCCCAACTTTGGAGCTGGCAAGTGTAAAACCTACGATGGTACGTATGTCTTAGGCACCAATTGCACAAAGGTTAAATTAAATATTGCTAATACCTTAATCAATAAGGTAAAAGAGGGGAAAATGTAACCTAGACACTATGTATTTGTAATACATACAATAGTACCCCAATAGGGGCAAGAAAGCCCTGTTACAGGGAAAGGGTATGGTAAACTCAAAACTAGGGGGAAAATGGCATTCCCTAAGGAAAGATAGAAAAGAGTCTACAGAAAGGCTACTTGCAACCTTTGAAACCAACAAATTATGACCGTCAAATATTTAGGATGATGGAGTCAGAGATTGGAGGTCAGAGGTATCACTATCTATACATTAGACCTCTACCTTATATGTACTAGAAGAAGAAGAAGAAAAAGGAGAAGACATACTTACTAATGTGTAAAAAGTAGAAAAGTTTTAACTAATGAAGAAAAACTCTAGAAAATGTGAAAGCAAGAAGATGAACAAACTTAGAAGAGATGCAAAAGAAAGAAGAGGAAATGTAATGAAGGATGATTTTGAATCCCAAGGGTCAGTGAAAAAGAGATAATTATTGAAGGGAAAATAAAATGACGGTACAGTAAATACCGTGTATTCCCAAGGTAAAAAGTACCAAAAAATACGCATCCATTAAGAGGACGATGATACGTGTGCATCTATCGGGGGATTACGACACATGGAAAGAAAAAAGAGGGAATAAGTCAAAAAAATAGAAACGAACTGGCAGAAAATCCAGATAAAATGAAAAAGTTTCTGCCCATACCATTTTCTTAAGTGATACCCGACGTGACATGATTACATAAGCTCAGCTAGGGTTTGTTAAGGCAAGAAGGAAACTCTTTGTCTAAAAGTAAAGGGCATAACGACCTCGGACGGTATGACTTCGGTCCAAGCACCTCAACCACATGATGGTTGATATAACATTTAACATGAAGGTACTTCACCTCAGTATGAGCTATCTTAGAAAACCCAAGTTTTAATAACTACCTTAGTAAGATAGCTGACATGAATCATTAAGCACATTCAGAAAAGTACTGGCTTTATAAATAACCTCGGGGAAAGACCTCAAAGAAATACAGTTAATTCCTACTCTATGATTTCAGTCGAATGGAGTAAACGCGCACTTTGACTCTTGGAGGGGGAATACTGTAGAATAACGATAGTAATAAGGATTTAATAGTAACTAATAATTACTATTAACAACATAATTAATATAGAGTAACCATAAAGTAATTACTAATAACGTGGTAACAACCGTTTAGGAGATTATTGTTCCCCATTGATAGTGCGCACTAATGAGGCAACGACAGTTACAAAGAAGCTGACAATAACCACTAAGGAGATCAGTACTCCCTATTCACAGTGCCATTAATGTGGCTGTTAATAGAATCAACTATAAAAATCCATATATTGAAAAGGAAAAGGTAAGCTCAATATACTACTTTTAGAATACAATTGATATTCTCTCCCCAAGATTTTGCTAACTTACGCATCAGAGAAACACTAGGCTTTGTTTTGCAGGCACTTATTCCAAATTCATTGTTGTTGCCAGTTACTGTGAGGTAGATTTGATAGTAAGGATTTATTGGTGATCTTTTGAGATTCATCAAACAACAAGAGTTTAATAATTTTAATATATATATCCAAATATATTCTTCCAATGAAAGCTCTATGTATGCTAATCCCAAACAGAGAAACACATATATGAAAATTTCAAATGAAGTAAGGATCCCATATTTGTTCTTTTTTCTTCTCAGCATGTTTGATAGAATGTTGGATGAATTAGTGTAAGATTTTTAAATATGACAGAAATTTATGAGTATATTTTTTGTTTATGGTATTTGTGTCTAATGACCTATTCAAAATTATCACTTTTCAATAGAAAAAAGTCCCTTTTTCAAAAAGTAAAAATGTTTTTCGCATGAAAAATAGGGTTATGACAATTACTTTAGCTATAGAATAAAACTAACCTGATTATATTTTGATAGTATTATTTTTTTGTAGTATTTTTGTCTAATGACTTATTCAAAATCATCACTTTTCAAAAGAAAAAAATGTATTTTTTTAAAAATAAAAAGTATGTTTTTCGCATGAAAAACAGGGGTGTGACAATTACTTTAGTTAGAGAATAAAAAATAATATTTATAGGATTATATTTATCTAGGGGTAAATAAAATCAAATCGTAAATCACATCAAAGTAATAAATCAAGTCAAACTCAAAATAATCAACTACTGATTTGGTTTGACATGATTTGATATTGGAAAAAACCCAATTATAATTGATTTGGTTTGATTTTAACTAAAATATGTCAAGCCTAACAAAACAAATGACTATTCCATGTATAATATTTCTAAAAATATTTTGTACATAGAAATATTTACTATGATATAATTCATAGATATTGTTAAAACTATTTTATATTTTTCAACATGTTATTTCAACTTTGAACTTAGATCGGTAAGTTTTATACCTTGTAAATATTAGTAACTCAAATAAAGCTAAATCAATATTGATGCTAACAAAAAGTAACACGTAACACTAGGGATGAAAATAATTGTTAAATATCTATTTCTTAATTTTACATAAATACACAACCTAATTTTATTTTTTATTTAATATTTAGTCGGGTAATTTTAGACTTATTTTTGCACAACTTATACTTTTAATTATGATTATTCTAGGGTTATTATTATGCAATTTCATTTTTTTATTGAATACTTTACTGTCATAATTCTTTTATATTTTGTGTTACTTTTTTAATAAATATCTTAGGCAGTTTTGTTTTGATTAACTGGAAGCATAATATTAATAAAAAAATTCAAGATTGTTATTCAGGATCAATATACACATGATCCCGTTACGAAGAGTTTCCAAAAGAGTAGCTACTAGTCAATCTAGTATAAATAGTTCCTGAAATGTCTCCTAAAAACTATTCCAGCATAAATTGGAGGAACTATTGTGCATTTCTTGATGTGGCTGCTTGTTTTGCCATAGCGTCTGACACACTGTTTACTTTTCTAAAGAAATATCAAACCTATGGTCTTCCTAGTTAGCCTAACAATCACCTGCAAGAGTTTCCATGATTAAGCATTTAATAATGTCGAGATGGAATCATGTTAACAATAACGCAGTGAGGTTTCTATGCTTTTCTTAGGTAAGGCCTTCTTTTAAAGCAATGAGCTCCATTTGGTTGCATGTAGAATTGTTAAAACTCTCATAAAATCCCACTACCCAGTCACCCCTTTAATTCCTAATGACCCCACCTATACCACCCCGACTATGGTTGCCTAGGATGGATCCAATAGTATTGAGTTTATAGCATTGGTCAGGTGGCGGAGTCCACTTCAGCTGGACATCTTTCTGATGGTTGTAGTGAGGATACTCTCAAAGTAATTTGTTTAATTACCATAACATAGGCATTATTGAAGTCAGGATGGTTGGACTTGTTATTAAAATAGTAGTCATTTTTGTTCTTCCAGACTGTCCACATGCTAAAAGATATGATGATGCACTAGTTGTTCTGGTTATTATAGTTTTTTTTGCCTATAACTTTCCATACATTGTTTCAATTGTCCATTGACAAATAGAAAGTAGAGAGGATTGTAGTCTTTTTTGATCTTTTGAGGAGGGCTTCCCAGATGTCTTTTGTAATGTTACGTCTAAAGAAATTGTGATCAATATCCTCTTTTTCATGGACACAATGCTTACAAGAAGGTCGGATTTCTATTCCTATTCTAGATAACCTATATTTTGTAAGTAGTCTATTACATGCTAACATCCACAAGAAAAACCTGATTTAGGCATTTGATTTCCAGATCCAAGAGAAGTTAGTTTCCTAATTGTTTTCCTCTTGGTTCTTGTTTTTTATAAACATGTAGGCATTTTTAGTTACAACCCATTGCTATATGATGGTATCACTCCTCACCATGTGATTAGGGGAAAAAGTGCTATCAATGTCCTGGAAAATACTATTTGGGATTTTCAAATCAGTATTTGTAAAGTCCCAAGTGTTTTCACTCTAAAAGTCGAAAACTTTGGCTTTTAATTGATTAGACATTCTAGGACCCAAGATTTGTTGGTATTCATGTCATTCTTGATAATGTGAAGTCTAGCTTCTTTACAGATTTTCTAGCCCTTACATAAGTTTTTCAAAGATTTGCAGGTACTGGATACCAGCAAGCCTAGCAAGAATCCTTTTCTTCTTATGGAAAATGTTTCCAAAGACATTTTGTTCCAAGTGGTAACTTGATTTTCGAAGGTGGAAGTGGCAGTAGTGATGTTAGGATTGTCTTTAAGCATCTTTTGATAATGTCTTTAAGATCAGGGTGGCTGAAACACATTGTTTCCACCCTTAAAGGCTTATTACTGATGGCTTAAATCTAAAAAGATTGACTATTAAGGGGCAATGGTTATAGTGGGTTCTAGGGAGGTGAGTGACAGTGGCCTCAAGGAAGGACTTAATCCAGTTATCATTGGCTAAGCATCTGTCAAGTCTTCCTAGAATAAGGTAGTTTCCATACTTATATTTTCTTTTGCTCCAGGTAAACTTGCTACCTTAAAAACTAAGTCTATTAAGCTACAGTTATTAGTGCAATCCCAGAACAATTTTGCTCTAGTGTTATTTATACTAAAGCCCCTAAACTTTTCCTAGCCTTGAGGACTTCATTGAAGTCACCACCTACAAGCTAGCCATTATTAGGGAAGTCTTTTATGGAGGCAACCATAGTAGTAAGTTGGTTCCAAAGAGAAATTCTTTGATCAAGCAAATTACTAGTATAAATGACACTTACAAACCAAAGATAGGGTAGGTTACTTTGCCAGCAACATGGATGGATTGAGGGGTGAGAGAATGTCATTAAGGGTCATAATGTGACTTTTCCACATGATGACAATGCCACCAGAATAGCTTATTATAGGGGACTAGAGAAACCTATCTCCTTAACAAGCTCCTTTTGATCAGGCATTCTTATTTCTAAAAGAGCTAACAACATAGGCTTGTGTATAGAAATCATAGCCTTGCAATGTCTCCTAAACTCAACCCCACTAGCCCCTCTAGCATTTCATATGATATAGTTCATCGTCAAAGGTTTTTTTGGGATGGAGGGAGGAGGGGTGAATTTCCTTCATTACTTTGTTCCTCTTCCCTAGGAAGGTCGATCTCCCTGGTATATCTGATTTCTTCAATATTTTGGTTAATGGGTTTATTTTGACCAAAACGTAGTTCTGTAATGTTAGCCTTTGGAAGTTTATCAAGATGTCGGATTTTATAAGGTCTAAAGGGAGTAGCACAATGGTTATTTCTTGGAAAACATCCATAAGTTTTATATAGAGAGGTTTTCTAAAGCTATTACCTCTGTTCGTGGCACTTTGGACTGGGATATCATTTATTCCATCTGCTTGTGGCCCTCTATTATAGCTTTTAGAGTGGCCTCCCTTTCTAGAAAAAAAGATTCTAAGGATGGATGATTAGGGTGGGGTCATAGTGTCTGTTGGCATGGGAGAGTAGCTACATGGTCCCCAAACATATTCATAAAAACTGGTCTCGATGCCAGGAGTTATGGATTCAAGAGAGTGGAGAAAGGCATTGATGCATTCATCTGGTTTATGGTTGTTTAGTATCCGGGCGATTATTGCTTCTAGGACTAACTGGCTCAAAATATCCATGAATAGAGAGGTTCATACATTATGGCCCTGTTGGAAATGCCTTGTATGAGACCCTCCAATACAACCTGTGCTATGTATGCTGGGTCCGGGATGAGGATTTGGACTACTTTCCCCTTTACTAGAATGTTTATTGGAGGGACTTGATTTATTAGCTCTATCTCTAGTAATGATTGGGGATTGTGAAGTTCTGGGATAGGGGGATTGATTCATATTATTCATTATTATAGTTGTGTTGAAACCGTCTCAGAACAATTTTGAGAGGAGGGAGTTAAAGAGTTCAACTAGTTATTACAAGGGGTAATGTTGTTTTTTAAAGAGGAGACCATTAAATGTGAGTTGATGTGGGAGACCTCATCCATCACATCCTTCCACCCACGTTTCTCTCAGAGTTCTCAGGGGTTTTCATTGGCTTAAGAAAATTAGAGTGATGATTGCTAACCTGCTTGCAGAAATGAGAAGTCTCAATAATGAAGGGACTGTTCACGACAAGACTTTTGTCAGTTGTCCTGATTTATTTTATTGTTTACATTTTTTTAGAAAAGTTTTGGTGGTCGAAGAAAGGTTTCCCATAGTTGATATTGGGTCTGTAATGTTATCCTCTTCCATTAAGTCTAGTTAAGTGGAAGCCTTTAGCATAGGTTTAGAAGAAGTTGGAATGGACCTAGTAGTCTCTTGGGTAGTATTGGAGATGCTAGAAGTAGTGGGGGCTTGGGCCCTTATTTGAGGTGTTTTCTGCATTAGGCCTTTCCTAATAACACACTTGTATTGGTTTAAGGCCTTCCCTTTAGACACGTTAGCAATAGTATAGTATCGTGGCCCAAGAATGGCCCTTTTACCTTTTCCTTTAGGGTTTGAGGAAACCTATCATCACCGCTATCAGATTCTCTATCCTTGGAAGATAAGGTAGAGGAGGAGGGGATGGGAGTTTTTGGTGAGATGAACTTGCTTGTTGTCATGACTCGATTTCTCAAATCAGGATGGAACCTACTATACCACCAGTAGGAGAACAAACCCTATAGTCTGAAGTTGAAGAGAAGAAATACTACATAAAAAGTGGAAAGCATAAGTATAATAGATAATATAAAAATAAAACGAAAGTACAAAGAATAAACAATGCCCAAAATCCCGTAGTAGTGTAATACCAAACCTCTAAGTATATAGCAAGGAAATAAATGTCTAATACAAATGTAACTCCGAAAATACATGGGATCAAAATAAATACTGAAGAGAAGTAGGAAAAGTTGTATGCCAAGCTGACCCTAAGTCTATGAAAATCAACAGAATCTGCACGAAAAACACACTATGAATCAAGGTCAGGAACCTGTACTCGGATCTGCACATGGGCAAGTGTAGTATGAGTACAAGATGTTGAAGCAACCGTACCCAGTAGGCTTTGTGGGCCGACTAGGCACATAATAATAATAAAAGCAATAAATAAAGGAAGACAATAAATATGGTCATAGAATAAGATAGTACATCATGGCAGTTGGCTACTCAAATAGGGAACAAGCAATAAGTAAAATACGTATCGCTGGCTAATCACATAACAGGATTTCTGGCAATAAAGGAAAACGTACCCGAAATCCGTGCAACAATATATTTGAATAACAAAAACAATAATCAAGAGTCAAAAGATGACAGGAAGAGAACATGGTCAGTATACCTGTAACCTCAAGAAATGGATGAATGAATGACTAATAATATAACACACAATATTCCATATAACACAAAGTATCAAGTAACCAATTAGAACAGCTAAACAATAGTAATAGTACTATAGTAATGCATATAAATGCTATTAAGTCCCCCAGAAAGAAGCACAGAGTATATAGAAAAGATTCTCACCCACAGGCCTCCCATACAACCAAGGGTATATTGAAAAAAACAAGTACAGAAAAGTAAATACACGCCATGAAGTAACCAATCCTTCTTACGTTTCTCCTATGGTACCCGTAGGTTCAGTAGGTAGAATCCACGGAAGGCTACCCTAAATATTCCCAGTATATCTCTAGTCCATCCTATACCTCTCTCTGTGTCGCCGAAGAGCAGAGGCAAGGTCCATAAAGATATTTCACCATGTATAATATCTAGCGTCATCATAATCTCACATCCCAAATCGCATAACCTCAGGGGTCTCATAATCTTGCATCCAATGCATCATAATAATAATATCATCAAGTCGTACTCGGCAAGTCATGACGTTCAACGCCTCAGTGTAGTGGTATCACCAATATCCTCAATAGGAAAGGCATCATCAAAGCCTCAGTATAGTGGTATCACCAATATCCTCAGTATGTACAACCACTGTCGTACGATGATGAACTCAAGTGCCAGTCGTTGTACTTACTACTGAAAGGAGTTGGTCTCAAGTCCCAGTATTAATTATTCAAATGATATTTCTGGGTGCCAGAGTATAAATCCTGGGCTAAAACAAGTAGAAATAATATTATCAAGTACTGATACAATATCAAGTCTAAAATAGTTAAAAGTTTATGTACTTATATTATTATTAAAATATTCTAATTTATTAATAATGCTTGTGAATACTGTGCTGAAGAAGGAGATGAAACCTGTAATGATGCCTTTACCGGCCTGCTGGAATGGCCTCCAGAATGGGACCCACTATAACCTCTTTGATGCTTCTACCTCTTCTCGTTGCACTAATGAGACTCATGATAGTGGATTCCTTAAAGTTATCGTCCCAACCAACAAAATGGAAACAAGTGATGTACAAATATAGGCAACCTCACACAAGGAATGGCTATCACCAACTATACCATAACAATAATCACCTCAAAATGGTTAACAATATCAAGCCCAATCGAGTATCCATGGAAATATCAACTAGTAGTCATGGGTCATGGATAATCATCAAGTAGAAACAATAAGTACAACTTATGATTCAGATATCAAGGAATCTCAAGGCAACACCAGTTTTCACATAAGTACAAGTCACCAAAAGGACAGACAATTCAAATAAGAACCAAATCTAAGTAAATGCAATGCAATGCAATGCGTAGATAATCATGATATATGTCTATCCTTTATGTACACACCTGCTGTCGAGACCGTCGCAGTCAGAACCTATGAGGAACTCACAAGGTCTATGAACACCTATTGCTAGACCGTCACTGTCAGGTTTAAGTACTTTTGTTATCTCAATAATATGCCCATTTCCAAAAATTTCATAGTAGGGATTCCAATCAATATGTTACCTCAATAATATACCAACTGCTGAGACCATCATAGTTATATTTCTAATATCACTTTGTTTCCTTGATAGTGTGGCCCAGTCATTTCCATACTCAAAAATCAATAATTTGCACATAATAGAAAAATCATGGGAGTATGATGCTCAATCATAACAAATCACAAGGAAATTAGTTCAATACAGAGGTAAATAATCACCAAGTCACCCATATTATTCTTGTCTCTACAAGACTTTGAAAAAAGATATATTTCAACCAAGGGAGTCATTATAAGGTAATTGCGTTATAACCTTAACTCAACATATTCCATTGAAATTCTGACATTTCAACTAGTCCACAAATAGAACAAAGTCATGATTCATGAAATCACATCATCAAGTAATTCTCCTTTTGAACCAGGCATATGAAATCCCAATAATCCCAAAGTAATCATCTTCTCCAAATACACATAATCTAGCAAGTAATCACTGATACTTTATAAAGAGATCAAAGAACCTCAACTTGCCATTAAAATGGAGAAATATCTCACTCATTAGATTTGCCTTTCCTTCGACCCCCAAACGAGCACAATCAAGTTATCAATCACAAAGAACACAATAAAATACAATAGTCAACACTAAAAACTCGATTAATTGGATTTTATTCAAAACTCCCCCCAGTCCACAGGGTCAGATTCGGGACTTCATTGTAAAAACATGTTACTCATCACTTGGATAAGCTAAATATCAATTTTTATCAAAAACCTATTCCATCTCGTGGTTGAAAATCAAGTTTTATGAAATTTCAAGTTCATGTGCAAAATCACAATTTTTAGGTTCAAAACCTTCAATTCTATGTAATAATCATGTTAATGTAATGGGGAATTGATCAAAAAGTGATTAAAAAACTTACACAATTGATATCCTTGATAACCTTGCTCAAACTTTTCTAAAATAGGGGTTTTGGACGTGGTTTTTCATGAAAGATGACTAAAATAACATGAAGGGACTGTTTTAAAACGCCTAGGAACACAACACCTTCATCATGGTCGCACCCTCCCACTATGCGATTGCGATGCCCCCAGAGTTAACTCTATGTGACCGCGGAATAATTCCATGTGATCACTCCCCTTAGAGTCCCAGGCCCTCGCGATCGCAGCTCAAAGTCATGCAATTGAGATCCACAAGAAATCAGACCTTCACGATCGCGGCTATCATCATACAATCACGATGAAGGTCTTTCAGCTGTGGCAGCAACAACAAAACAGTAATTCAAGGAACAAAACATAACTATGACTGGACCCTCTGGATTCATTCAGAATCTCGTTACAATAAACCATATAAGCAACCATCCTAATTTCGACGTTCTAGACTCAACAAAACCATCAAAACACACGTACGAGGTCTCCTTGACCCGCTACTCTCTAGTTGTTTATTTTTAACTAAAAGTTATCAAAAAGACAAAAATACCCTCCGAGGCTTATGGAAAATAAAAGAGACCTCATTCTAGACCAAAAACCACCTCCGAAATCCAACAGAATCGTCAAACTTTTATTTCAGGTAATCTAAGTCTGAATGTTGACCAAAGTCAACCATTTCACTTAAAACTCAAGTTTATCCCATCAAACCAACCAAAAGTCACCACGAAAGGGCTAAAACAGAAAATGGAGTTCCTACTAGACAAAATCAACATGCCAGAGTTGGTGGAATTGACGGATTTTTGTTTCAAGGTCAAAAGCTCTAAATGACCCTTTGAGTTCCATATTTTGTACTTTAAAGCTCTAGAATTCAAAATTTTCAAAATCTTCATCAAAACTCAAATTGTTCTTGAACCAACCATGGAACCACACTTAGTTTGGCATAATATAACCACGGGAGGGGTAAAATAGTCAAAAACCATGAAAATTAGAGAAATAACCTTGAGGGTTATTACAATATCACCTTTAAAAGACATGTTCGTACTCAAAAATAAGAAAGAAGAAGTACCTGAATGGTTAAATAGTTAAGGATGCTGGCTACGCATAACTGACTCAATATCCCAAGTAACCTTCTCGATCAGTCAGTGCTTCCACTGTACCTTCACTAAAGGTATCTATTTGGTCTAAAGCCTCCATACCTATCTATCATGAATGGAAACTAAATCCCTCTGTATCCCACTGAAGTAAATGAGACTCATCAGGCATATACCTCCTAAGCATACAGATCGAATGTATTAAGGAAAACCAGGTGGAAAGTCTAACTTGTTATCCACTTCTCCCTTCCGCTCTAGAACCTCAAAAGGATCAATAAAACAAGGATTCAACTTCCCTTTCTTCAAGAAATGCATCACACCTTCATGGGGTGACATCTTCTACTATAATCTATCATCCTACATAAACTCCAAAGGCCTAAACCTTCTATCATCATAGCTCTTCTACCTACTTAGGGAAGAAAATTTTCAAGTCTAAATTAGTCTAACTCTCTCCACGGAATCTCGTAAAAAACTTGTACCCCACGGTTTCTCCTAAGAATTTTTGAACCACCCAATTAGAGATCTACATCTCTTACTATATAATGCCTCTAAAGGCGCCATCTGAATGCTTGAGTGATAATTATTACTATAGGAAAACTATGAAAGCGGTAGGAATCATTCCCAATAACTACCAAAGTTAATGATGCATTCTCGCAACATATCATCCAACACTTGAATAGTACGCTCAGGCTAGACATTGGTCTGAGGATGCAAAGTAGTGTTCATACCAAGATGAGTACCCATATTACGCTGTATAGTACTCCAAAAGTGTAAAGTAAACTGAGTACCTCCATCAGATATAATAGATATAGGAACTCCATGCAACCAAACTATCTGGTTATTTAAATCTGAGCTAACTCTTGAGCACTGAATTTCACTATCACTGGAATGAAATGTGCAAACTTAGTCAACCGATCAATAACTACTCAAATAGTGTCATAACCAATCTATGTATTAGGAAACCCAAAATGAAGTCCATAGCTATGCGCTCCCACTGGCAACATTCATCCTCTATGATACACTGCCTAGCCTCTAGTGCTCAAACTTCACCAGCGAATAGTTCAAGCACCTAACATAAAGTCTGCAAGGTCCTTCCTCATACCGCACCACCAATAATGGTTGTGCCGACATGATACATCTTTGTAGCCTATGGATGTAATATCTATAAGTGGGGGCCTCCTCCAAAATCAACCTAACCAAGTCACCAAAATTAGGGACACAAATCCGACCCTTAATTCTAAACAATCCACTCAAAATCCAACCCGAACACCTTAGCCTCACCTCTCACCACTTTATCATAAATAATCCTAAATCTTGCATCATCAAATAGTGTAGCACGAATTTTCTCTATCAATGAAGAGTGGGCCTTTAAACATACAACCACCCTACCATCATCTGAAATCTACAAATTAACCAAGATGTTGGCTAAACTCCGAATATCTCTAGCCAAAGATTGCGCCTTCGTCCAAATAAAAGACAAACTACCCATACTTCAGTACTTCCTGCTAAGGGTATTTACCACTACGTTGGCCTTTCCTGGATGATACAAGATAGTGATATCATAGTCCTTTAGCAACTCTAACCAATGATGCTGTCTCAAATTAAGATCCTTATGGATGAAGATACACTAAAGACTCTTGTGATCAGTGAACAACTCACAGTGCTCCCTATAAAGGTAATTTCTCCACAACATGAACACAAACACAATCGTAACTAATTCCAAATCATGAGTAGGGTAATTATTCTCATGAAAATTCAACTACCTCAAAGCATAAGCCACAACTTTACTGTCCTGCTAAAACACTCCACCCAAGACAACTCTAGAAGCATCAAAATACAGGGTGAAAATTTTACCCTTGTAAGGAAAAGTAAGAATAAGAGAAGAAGTTAACAAAGATTTTATTTGTTGAAATCTCTCCTTACACTTATCCGACCACTGAAAAGGCACGTGCATCTGAGTCAATCTAGTCAATGGAGCAATAATAGAAGAAAAAACCATGCACAAATGTCCTATTATTTCTAGCTAAGCCAATAAAGCTCCAAATCTCGATCAGTAAGGTAGGTCTTACCCAATCAAGCACCACCGTAATCCTGCCCAGGTCGACCATATTACTACCTTAGACACCACGTGCCTCAAGAATACCATAAAACTCAACCAAAAGTCACACTTTGAGAATTTAGCATATAACTTATCATCCCACAATCTTTGAAGTACAATCCTAAATTGTCGAACATGATCGGCCTCGGTCTTTAAATACACCAAGATGTCATCGATGAAAACAATCACAACAAAATTCAAATACGGATGAAACAAAATGTCATCAAATCCATGAATGTAGTTGGCTATTTATTAAACCCAAAAGATAATGCCAAGAACTCATAGTAGCCATATCTAGTCTGAAAGCCGTGTTCAGAATAGTCGAAGGGCTAATCCTCAACTGGTGGTACCCAGACCACGATCAATCTTAAAATAAATGGATGCACTTTGAAGATGGTAAACTAAATTATCAATACTAGGCAAAGGATAAGTTTCCTTCATGATCGCTTTGTTCAACTGCCTGTAGTTAATATACATGAGCATGGAACCATCCTTTTTTTTATTAAACAAGACTAGTGCACCCAAGGCGACACACTAGGAAGAATTAAAATCAATATTTCTATTAGGAGGAATTGAAATGAGCTTAGTGCCTGACTTCATTTTAATGAAAAATCCATATTTCTTTCAGGAGGAACACCAAAAAGGTTAGTCAAAAACACATTAAAAAACTCTCTTAACCATCGAGACCAACTCTAGTGAAGGGGGATGTCACGACCCAATTTCATGGATCATGATGGCACCTACTATTTCATCAATAGGAGAACCAAACACCGTAGTCTGAAGCCGAAATGGAGGACTACTATATAAAATACGGAAGTATAACAATAGACAGAAGATAATTAAGTGCGAAAGTTTTAAAGAATCAATAAACTGCCAAAAATCAGTATCAATGTCCAACGAACCACTAAGTACAAAAAAACAATAAAGCTGAAATAGGTTTGATACAACTGTGTCTCCAAATACATGGATATTACATAAAAATGTCTAAGTTGAAGAGAATCAGGTAAAAGTCAGACACCAAACTCACCCTGAATCTTTAAAGTAAAATAGGGTCCGAATGAACAGCTGACTGTATATCACGAACGGGAACTTGCACTCGTATCTGCACTTGTGCAAGTGTAGAATGAGTATAAGCTTTTGAAGCAACCCGTACCCAATAGACTTCGAGGGCCTACTAGGAAAATAACAATAATAAAAGTAGTAAATAACAGAGTACAAGAAAAGTGTCGCAGAAGCAAATAGTACAATAAGGGGAGCTAGCTACTCAAATAATGATCAAGTATCACATAGACTAATATCGCTAGTTAATCACATAACAAAATTTCAGGTAATGAAATAAAACGTACCCGTAATCCTTGCATAATGTATATGAATAATAAATGTAATAAGTAGGAATCAAAGAAGATATGAGAACATGGACGATATACAAGTAACCTCAAGTGAAAGAGTAAATGACTGAATAAGAGTGAAGGCACAAATCCCACATAACATGAAGAAACAATTAATCAATGATAACAAATAAGCAGTAATAAGTATACAAAAATAAAGCAATTAAACACTGACAAGTCCCCATAAGGAAGCACAACGTACACAAAAAACATACTCTCCCATTGATCCCCTACTCGGTCTATGAGAACTCTGAAGAAAATAAGTGCAGAGAAGTAAACATACACATGAACGTCATCAAAACCCCACATCTCAATTTTTAGAACCACAATGAACCACAATCTGGCATCTTGTGCCTCATATTAATAGTATTTATTGTCATCTTGTGCATCATATCAATAGTATCCGCTAGCCATGCTTGGCAAGTCAAGACGTCCAACATCGGTGTGTTATAGTGTATCACCAATAGTCCTCAATAAATCAGGTATCATAATGTTTCCATAACCAGTAGTACCATGTGTGTTAAAAAGCTATACTCACTGTTGTACGGTCATAGACTCAAATCCAGTGCTGTACTCACTGCTGAACAGAGTTGATCTCAAGTCCCATTATTTATTAGTAAAAA
>JBDJHY010799689.1:0-25540 GCA_039654485.1 Withania somnifera | reverse complement strand
ACCAAACAAGGACAATGTGAGTCCTAGTTTGGCCATTAGCCTAAGCATAACACATCTTTATAGGTTTTCTTATATATTTTGTAATGCCTTGAGTACTTTATTATTTTATAAAATAACCTAGGCATCATTCCTAGTGGATTTTCTTAAAAAAAAACTAGAGCCCTACCACTCCACCAGGGATAAACCTGGTAATGCTAAGGTAATAGTCTTGGCATAACAATCCAAAACTGCATGATGTGGAGACAACCAGTCCATACATAGTATGATATCAAAATCCACCATAGCTAGCAATATCAAGTCAGCCCATGTGTCTATCCCGCCAACATAAATCAAACAAGAGATCACCTGATCCACTACTGAAAAATCCCATACTGGGTAGCAACATGCATAGACACAAACATCAAATCACTAGGCAACCCCAAACTAGGTATAAATATGATGATACATAAGAAAATATAGAACCAGGTTCAAATAAGGCTGACGCAGGCATGGAACACACATAATCAAACCTGTAATCACCGCATTAGAGGCCTCAGCCACCACCATGACGACCACCACCGCGACCACTGGCCCTACCACATTAGCCAGTACCTCTATTACCACCCTGTGTCCTACCTTTAGCTGGCGGAGGCACTGGTCTAACTGTCTGTACAGCTATTGGAGCAGGATGAATAGATCCTTTCTGAGGAGAAAACCTCGCGTAATGACCTACAATGCTATACTAAAAACATGGCCCACTCTATCGGGCTCCTCTACCAGAACCCGTATGTCTGCTTTGCTGCGATGAACTGGCCCCTCTGTAAGGCTGTGCAGGAGCTGGAGATGACACCTGTAGTGATGTCTGCACCCACTATAACCTCCCTAATACCGTTGCCTCTTCTCATTGGATTGATGCGACTCACGATGAAGGGCTTCCTTAGACATTTTTAGCATGACCAACTACGGCCTGAAATGGATGACCATCAGAAACCAATAAGGCCACCACCTCGCGGAGCCTATCTCTTAATCTGTATGCAAACCTGCGGATTCTCTCTGCCTCTATAGGCATAAACTCCACCCCATAAACTGATAGCTGATGGAATTTAGCCTCATAGTCTGCAACAGATATCACTCCCTACTGTAACTTCCAGAACTCTTCCATCAGTTTCTCTCTCTCTCGACCCTAGAAACGAACGTCCTCATAAAAACCTCATAAAACTCAACCCAAGTTGGTTGCGATAAACCGGCGGGTCTGCAAACTAAGAATGCCCGCCACCACTTCTTTGCCACACCACGTATCTAATAGGTGGTGAAAGCTACTCCATGGGTCTATAATACTCCCATATTATTCAATCTCTCCTCGCATTTAACCATAAACTCGTGAGCATCCTCCCTAGGTGCTACGGTGAATCTGGGGGGATCCAATCTCAAAAATTGAGTTAGGAGCTTCTGATTCATGTCTGATATGGCTGAATATTGCTCAACAATGGGAGCAACGGTAGGTACTGGAAAAACCTAGATAGGTGTATAAGTAACTACCGGCACAACTAGTTGCGTTGTCTGCACTGCTACCGGAACTGTTGGTTGTGTCCCATCTATAGGAGGGCCTCCTAAGGTACTAAGTAGCTGCCATAGCATGTTGCAAATATCTATAGATGGTTTTATAGTAGGTGTGGGAATGTGTACTGTTGTCTGTGCATGAATAGGTATTGTAGGAACTGGTGGAACTTCTGTAGTAGTAGCTTGAATAGGCATTCCGGCTGGTCCCTTAACGATCTTCTTAGCTGCAGTTGAACATGTGCATGGCATCTACGAAATATTTATGACAATGAGTGAGAATTTCAAGAAACCTTCAAGGATACACGCACGATACAAGATTCAAAAGAAAGAGTAAATTTTCCTAAAGTCACTATAGCCTCCCAAAGATAAGCAACAGACGTCTCCGCACTGATCTGCAAGACTCTACTAGACATTGGTTTTGTACATTAACACCAATGAACCTAGGCTCCGATATCAAAATGTCATGACCCGATTTCGCGAATCATGATGGCACCTACTATACCATTAGTAGGAAAATCAAACCCCGTAGTCCGAAGCCGAAGTAGAGGACTACTACATTAAATGCGAAAGTATATCAAAATTTAAGATAAAAATAATACTTTACAGAAGTCTTAAAGAATAACATAATCTACCAAAAATTTGATATCAGAGTCAAACAAGCCACCAAGTACAGAATGATAAAACTGAAGTAAGTGAAGTATAAAGATGTCTCCAAAATACAATGGAGATAAAAAAAACATAAGCCCGAAGAGAAGCAGGAACAAGTTGGATGCCAAGCTCACCCTAAATATCTGATGTGAATAAGAACCGAACGAGCAACTATCTAAATATCACGAACAGGAACCTGTACTTGGATCTGGACATGTGGAAGTATAGTTTGAGTATAAGTCGCGGAAGCAACCCATACCAGTAGGCTTTGAGGGCCCACTAAGAACAAAATAATAATAAAAGCAGTAAGTAACAGAGTACCAGAAAAAGGGTCACAGAAGGAAATAGTACAACACTAAAAACTAGTAACTCAAGTATGAAACAAATGTCACATATACTGATAGTGCTAGCTAATCATATACCAGGATCGTAGACAATGAAAAAGAACGTACCCAGCATCCTTACAAGAACATATGTGAAATATAACATAATAAATGTGAATCAAAGCAGATAGGAGTACAACATGATCGGTATACCGGTAACCTCAAGTGGAAGGATAAATAGCTAAATAAGAGCATAACGCACTAATCCCACATAACATGAAACAACAAGTAACCAATAAAGACAATTATGTAGTGATACGACTAATAAATTAAAGAAAATAAACATTGACAAGTCCCCCATAAGAGATGCAACGTACACAGAAAACACGTTCACCCGTAGGCATCACCATACTACCAGGGGTACACTGAAATAAATAAGTGCAGAAAAAGAAACATACACATGATCATTATCAGAACCTCACATCCCATTTTCAGTACCACAATGAATTACAATTGGCATCTTGTGCCCCGTAATAGTGCTATCCCACCGGTATCTAGTGCCTCACATCAGTATTATCCCGCTAGCACAAAGTGCTTCATATCTGTGTTATCCAGCCGGCACATAATGCCTCATATCAATCATATCACTTCAGTAGTCTTTGCTAATTGTACTAGGGAATTCAAGGCGTTCAACGCTAATGTATATGGTAGTATCATCTATGGCCTTCAGTAATCAATATCATCATGTTTCCACAACCACTAGTACACGTGTGTCAAAAAGATGTACTCACTATCGTGTGACGACGATCTCAAGTCCCAGTGTTGTACTCATTGTCGAATGAAGTCGGTCTCAAGTCACAACAGTTATTAGTAAAAAGATAGTTTTCCCAGTGCCAGGAGGTTTAGCCTGGACTAAAACAGGTGAAAACAGTGTTACCGGGTGCCCAATATGATGTCGAGGCTAAAATCGTAAAAGATAATTAATTATATTATTATTATTATTAAAGTATCCTCATTTATTCCTTTATTCTTCTATGAAACTTTGTCATCAAATCATTTTCTAGCCATCATGGCTCATAAATCATGTGGTGATACTACCCAGCCCCAATCCACTCTTATCGAAACCTTAGGCTCGGCCTCTCGTATCATGAATGCAAAACATATATATCACATATAATCATGAAATATCCACATCCTATGGCCTGCACCGATATCTCTAATCAACTGCTAAGTCTCAAGCCCCATATCACTCAAGTGCCAAAATATCAATATTGACATGGAACGGACGAAAGAACGGTATAGGGGTACAATACAACCTATCTAACCAACCAAAGGATGCTATTTAGTACAGTTATTAAAGCTATAAACCCAAAGATAGCCCTATGGAGCCTACCTGTCATTGATGATAAAGTGTTGCAAAAATCATAAATCTTACTCCAACAGTTGTCAAATGGTCTCCGAATGATCTAAAACTTGTGCCAATGTAGTCTATATGTTAATACGAGTAACGTATAATTTATACTAAATTTCAAACTGGACAAAAAATTGGGCCCTAAACGTTCCTAAAATAGGCTTGCGGGTCTAGCTCACCAAAATTAAAAATAAAATTTTCTACGGGGTTTCCAACACTACTAGGAACCCGTGCTCCAAAATTGAGAACAATTCGAGTAGGTAATGGCTTCAAAATAGCCTGGGAAGAATTTATTCTAACGGGGTCAAAGATTCAATATTCACGAATTTAATGTTGGAATTTCAGCATATAATTGATACTAGGAAAAATTTATACTCAACTAATGAAGAATTAGATGTAAATATATAGATTGGAACATGATTTTATCAATTTCAAGGCTTGGAGACATTAGTGGTAGAAACTAAGAAATTCACGGGTAGAAAGGGAAGAAAACTTACCCAAAAATGTGGAAGAATTGAAGAATAATGATTCTGGATTTTTATCTCCCTTGAAATTCTATTTGGGAGGAAATTTCCACTCCAAAAATTAATTCAGATAGAGTATTATTACTAAAATAAGAAGTTGGGGTCGTTCAATACATTATATACTGCCATCTTATTAGATGGGCTAGGGCCCAGTCCCAAGCCCAAGAAATTCACTAGGCCACTTCTGAAATTTCTGGAAATAAAACCTAAGTAAGAAGCAGGTGGTCAGCCCCGAGCTGAGCTGAGCTGATGTAGAGCTGAGCTTACACCAAGCTAAGCGCATGCCTAGCTGAGCTCGGCGAGTTGAGCTGACAAGGTGAGCTAACGAGGTGAGCTTACAAGGTGAGTTGATGAGGTGAGCTCATGCCTAGCTGAGCTCGACGAGGTGAGGTGACAAGGTGAATTAACGAGGTAAGGTCATCCCTAGTTGATCTCGCCGAGATGATCTAAGGCCGAGCTGAGCTAGCCGAGGTCGAGATCAGTTACAGGCTTCTATTGTAGATTTTGGAACCGGGATTTCCGTATTGAATCAAAGTCCAAATTTGACAAACCAAATATGCATTCTAAGTGAAAAAACATTCTGGACTTGTAGAAATTGACATCAGAGGTCGTTTTAGCAAAAAACACTCCACTACAAAGCTTTAACCAAGACGAGGAAATTACCAACTTTCCACAAAATAGCCCAAATCCAGCACGAACACCTTGGGAAGCCTACCAAGGGTCAAACTAGCCTAAATTCACCATTTCGGATTTGATGGAAGCATCAATATTCTAATCCAACACTCCAAAAACCAAAATACCACCGCCAGCTCCACTTTAGGCTTTAAACTTAACTAGAATCCACAAATTAGCATAACTTGCAAGCAAAAACTCCAAAACAGAAACTTGTGGCCAATCTTGACTTTGTTTGGAATTTTGGAGCTAACAAAACTGTTGAAATTTAATTTTTATCTTGTCTTGAAGAAAAGTTGACTTTGGTCAATAAGTACTTAGTTTTAGGCTTTAAAAGAGATAATTTGAGATATTTGTCAACCGAGTCACCAGGGTCCAAACTGTCGGTCCCAGCAAGTGATAAATGACTTAGAAAAACTACCAAAATGCTCTAGAATGCAAAAGGTTGCATATTTATCATAAATTACAATGAGGTTCATTACATTTAATCTATCTATACTAGGCCCTGTGTCATATTACTTTTGTAGGAGTTGCTTTGCATTATCTCTCTTTTGGATATTCTGTATAGTAGCTCTATATGTCGTTAACACCAGGTTTTGGGATTTGGGTTATGTATGTATTCCTTCTGCTTCCGCTCTATTATGTTTTTCTTATTTATGTTTTTTTTTCTTATTGGATGATTTAAGTATTTACAGCCCATTGAGTGTAGCACCCGACTATAGGGTTACTCCTGTCTTTCGGAGGGTTTTTGACGCCATCATGACCTAAAATTTTGGGTTGTGAAATCTCAGTTGCCTATAATCATTACACATCCGCTGGACCTACTATTTTTTAACAAACAATATCGAGGCACCACACGATGACACACTAGGATGGATAAAATCTCTATCAAGCAAATCCTAAAACTAAACACTTAACATCGGAAGCTCTGCTTAGGCTATATGGTAGGGGGATATAGAAATGTGGTTGGTGCCCCACTCACCCTCAATAGCAAAATCGATATCACGCTCGAAAAGGAAGCTGAGTAAATCAACAACAAATACATCCAATAACTCACTAACTATTAGCACAAACTTAGGGGAGAAAAAATAAACACTAACATCTCTAACAAGAGAAACATCCCTACTGTCCCGACAGTACAAAATAACTTAAATCAAAGAACAACTAGTGGAACCTCACAACACTACTCGGGGTACTCTGGGAACAAACAAGGTCACGATCTTGGCATAGCAATCCAGGACCACACGGTAAGGAGATAACAATTCCATGCCCAAGATTACTAAAAATCAAACATGTCTAACTCAATCAAATTAGCCTGAGTTTCATGACCCTAAATAGTCACTAGACACGACCTATATACCCAATCCACAGCTAGGGTCGTGCCTAGGGAGTTATACATACTCAATGTCATAGGTAATAGCTCACCAGAAACACCCAACTAAGTGGAAAAATAAACAGATACATACAATAAGGTTGATATAGAATAAAATAATGTCAATGATAAGAGCAGAAAGTAACATACCAATGACTACCACATCTGAGGCCTCAGCTTCTGCCCAATCTGGGATAGTATAAAGCTGAAGAAGGCCTCTACCGTAATTTGGCTTAAGACCTCTAGCTCTCACTCCTCCTCTTTAGCCTTATCCCCTAGCTCCGCAATCAACTGGAAGTGCACCTCTAGCTGGTGGAACTAGTTAAAGTAGCGGGGCCGGCAAAGCTTAATTCTGAGTACCTCTTCACCAAGGGCAATCATAGCAAGGTGGACCCTATCCCCACAACTATAGAAACCCTCTAAAAAATGATCTCTTGAAATCTTGGGGTGGTCTCTACCATAGTGACCCGCCCCTCCACACCTGAAACACTTCATCTTTTGCCTGGGTGCGGGGACCCTTAATATGGCCTCATGAACTTGAAGTTTGGCCCTTAACAGACTAGCTAATCCATCCTCTGTGGGAAGTCTGTAATGAATCCTTGTGTTGTTGATAGGTCTGGCCTCCTCTACAAAAATCACAGCCTCCAGATATGGACCCTGAATAACTGTCTTAGTAGCACGGTGTCTTTTTCCTGTCCCATTGAGCCTGGAGAGCTAATGCCTCTATGTTGGGGGATGATAAGTAATATCTAAGAAAGACCTCTACAATAACATCTACTCAACCTGACCTCGCAGGTCCAACCTTAACCTATATGCATACTATAAATCCACTCCTTCTCGGTAGGAAAAAAATCTCCAGCATGCCTAGAAAGCTCTATAAACCAAGCCTTATACTCAGAAATGGTCATAGCACCATGCCTTAAGCCTGCAAATTGAGCCCGCAATGCCTCTCATGTGCTCCTTGACATGTACTAGGCCATGAAGTCCTCTTAGAACTATGCTCAAGTCAGTGGCATTGAATCCAGTGACTTACGATATCTAGAAACCCACCACCAATGAGTAGTTGCACCCTCGAGAAAATAGAAAGTAAATTCGGCCCTGTGTGTCTCCAATAGCTCCAAAGTCCTCAAACGCTCCTTACACACAATGGATGAACACATAGGGATCCTACCCTTGTGCTCCTGAGAACCCAGGGGCAATCTCCAAAAATAGGTCTAACATCTTCCACACCTCAAATGTGTGTATAGTAGGACTTGTGCCTTTATAGATGCATTAACATTAAGCAAAAAATTGTGGTTTATTAACCGATTCCCCATCATCTTTTGCAACATCTGCCATAATAATTCTCTAAATGCGGAAGGCGGTGGCGGCGCAAAATGTGGCTGTGAAGTAGGAGCTTCCTGTGGCTATATAGTAGATGGAGTAGTAACAAACAGTTGAGCATCACCTATTGCCCCCTCCTGACCTACTGGGGAGGGTCTCGATCTACAAAAGAACCTCAGCTACACACTATTTGCGAAAGAGTGAAGACGAAGTAAGTTTTCTCAAAAATGGATAAATACCAATGCACGACAATATTCAAGAGGTGAAATATTTCCTAACGAACCCTATAGCCTCTTGAGGATTAGATGTGGACATCAACGCATCAATCTGCAGGACTCTACTAAGTATTTGCTCCAATGCTAAAGAAACTGGTGAAGCTAAGGGCTATACCACTCTATCATGACCCAAATTTTGGATCATGATGGCGTCTACAAACCTTTCATAGACAATCCTATCCCTACATCCTGGAGCTACTCAAAATTTGGCCATAGAGCTCGCAAACATCAACAACATGATAATAAGTAATAGAAGAACTACCAATAAGAAGCATAACTTAATGCGAACAACTCAAATCCCAAAACCTGGTTTCAATGGTATACAGATCTGCTAAAAAGAATATATGCAAGTACACGCTCCTATATAGTGGTACTGTATAAGACATGCCATGGAAAAAATAAAGTAGGCTATTACATCATGCAATCCACGATCAGATCGAACGTCAAAGTTCACTAGAGTCTCCATATACCAACAAATCTACCCATCATGATCATGTCAGCTCTAATAACCCCTATCGGTATCTACACCACGAAAATAGCACATAAGTGCAGCATGCGTACTAAACACGGGTACCTAGTAGGAATCATAGACCGAGTAGGCAAAAATAAAAAAAACAAGTAAAGAAATAGAAAGGAAAGTAAATTAGGTAAATAAAGGTAGGTAAGCAATATAAAGCTAACATCTAAATACATAAATAGGCAACAAGAACAGATGTTAACTAGTACTATAGAAAGGAAGTACAGGATATAAACACATAGCCTAATTACAGCTTTCGCATGGGGATAACCAACTATCCTGTAGGACCGAAAATGGACTATAGAAAGAGTAGCTGAACTCCAGTTAAGCATACTAATACCGATACGCACGTCGAAGTTAAGTGCAAGTAATAAGGAATGAACGTTAATATGATAAAGAGTAAAGAATAACCCAAATGTCCCCGATAAGACCAATGAGTAAAAATAGAAGAAGCACACAAAAACATGATGACTCATCCAACCGGTAGGCACAAACAGCACAATAAGAACTCACAGTGACTCCCCCTTTAAGCATAAAAAGTACAAATAATACGAGTAGAATAAATGCCAGGGGTGCTTAAAAGTAAGTCAGAACATAGTCATCTCGTACCAATAGTCTATGCATCAATGCCAATAATGGGATTCGTACGCAGAAGGTCTCTACCCAGGAGGTCCGCGCCTCAATATTAATAGTGGGGTCCATGCCTCCTAATCAATAACAGGGTCCATGCCTTGGACGTCCACACCTTAATATAAATAGTGGTATTCGTGCCCCTGGAGGACCATACCTCCTAATCAACAATGGGGACCATGCTCTTGGAGAATCCCGCCTATCAGTACTGAAGAGATAACTCTATGACAGTCAAAGCTCTATTCCCATTATATTCTTAAAAGAGCACCATACCATTTGGTGGTCGTGGCATAAGTAAACATATAAGCAACAAAATACCTTTTTAGTTATTAAGCTAGGAAAACCTTCCAATTTTTGTTAAGTCTTATAATACCTTTATCATAGCACCAGGCTACGCCCGCGCTTAATCTACCAGTGTTCAATATCTAAGAGGCATAATCATGGCACAACAATAATAAATATACAAACAACATGCTAGTATCGACCTGAGGCAACTAGCTATGAACTCAACTCACTCACTAGTCATATAATGGCTCAACAACCAATAGGGTTCGAGGCTGCTAGTGGCAAGGCCAGGAAACAACAAATAGCCTGACACCCTCTAAGTCCCTCCATGGGACTACCAAAAGCAAGTAAACAGGAGGTAAAATTAATGTAATAGTACTCCTAACCTAATAGTCATCCTATACTACTAGCCATACCACACAAGTATTCTATAATAACCCAGTCTAAAGAGAAGTAAGACTAGCTTACTTTGGCACCAAACAAAACCTTGACGTGAATATTAAAATCCCCAAAACTCAATGAAAACATCCAAAATAGCTCAAAACTAGCAAGATATAGGTCTAGGGGTTAAAATAGGAAGAAATGGTACCCATATTGGGTAAAATGATTCAGGTCGGATCTGACACTAAAAGTGGGCCCCTGGTCTTCATAGTCTGGAAAAATATTTTGAAGGCATCTCTATTTTTTATGCTTTCCCATAAATTAGTAGCCAACTAGTCATTCTTGATTCAACTCCATGGGATCTCATTTTCCTCTTCATAGGAACAATTACCAAAATAGTAGCTACACTAACTAAAATAGCTCCACCAGCAGCACCAGTGATTATTATAGTAGTATTCTTCTTTACTAGTTTCTTCCTTATATTTCTTTATTAAACTTGACATTGTACAATTCTAACCTGCCAAGATCATTTTTCCACCATTCATATTTAGTATCTCTAATCCATTTAAAATAGCATTAGCTAAATAAACATTATATCTTGATGGATACACTAATATCCATAGTTATGGTCTTTCAATTGTACACATTACCAAGTTATGGTTCTTTAGATTAGCTAAGATCTTAGTTTGGGTTTTGTAAAGACTTTTCAATATCTCTATTCAAATTCAATCATATAAGATGCAACCAGGAAAATTAGGTGTAGCTATATGAGAGGGAATTATGATACAAAATCAGGTATATTGTCTAGCCATATATTTGTCACAAATATGCTTGTAAAAGCAGCTATTTGTTGGACCAATAAAAGTGTAACTAAATATTTTGGCTACCGAGTTGCGCAGGTGTGGGTTGGTAAGTTGTGAGATGGTTTACAATCGGCAGTGGTGGTTTGAAAGAAGCAGATGGTCAACACTGTTGTGTTTCAAAAGCTTAGCTTTTGGGCAAGCTTCTGCAAAAGTTTTTCTAACATAATAAGTAGGACACTGCATATCTTTCTCTTCTTGAACAAGTACTTCACTGGACAAAACTTTAGCCACCATGAGGTACAAAAGTAGCTTCTCCCCTTCCTTATATTTTGACAATAATAGTGGATATATAAGTGGCACTCCGAGATTCATTCAAACACAATATTTTTTCTTAAGAGGAAAAAATTGATGACACTTCAATAATGACTTGAAGATGAACCTGGTGAGAGTTCTGACCTACCCCATCAACCTTTAAACCACCTTCACTCCATCGAGCACACTTATTATCTCCTCAATATCCTTGATCTTGTCTATGTCCACCTTAATTGTTTGATTTAACATGTGAAATCTATGAAACTTCCTGAACCCTACTCAGAAGATGCTTTTTTCCAGAATGCAACTTCATGTTGTACTTTCTCAAGACATCAAAAGTATCGTATCTACTTCTCAAATATCTTGTTCATCAATCTTTATTAAGTCTCTCTTTTAGTTATATGGTTGGATGAGGTAACTAGACTCTAGGAAATGTTTGTGCACTCACTGTTCTAGTATGTGTTAGGTAAGTTGTTTATAAATTTGATGTTGTTTTAGATAAGGCGATGTAATTTAAGCTCCTGTTTATGACTTCTGAAGATAGAGGACAAAAATCTTATTCCTTGCTTGAGTAGTGTTGTAATGAACTGAGAATTATGATATAATGTTATCTGTGATAATATTGAAAATTTGATGTTGTATAACAAAACAATATAATCCTTGTCATTTAGACTATAGCATCTGTTTGAGCTTATTTATTGCTAGAATTTCTCACATTATGTGTAATTGTTATGGGATTGAATAGTTTATTCATTCTTGATATGCTTTATAGATAAAAAATTTTGACACCACTAGTTATTTTTCTACTTTATCTTATACCTTTTAGTTTGTGCAACAATTTTTACACTATTTTTCTGCCAAAAACTATTGGAGGAAATACACCACTAGATTTTGCTTAATTGGTAATGATTGTAAGCATTTGTTCTGTCTCTTCATCACTAAAGATAGATGACCAAAATCTTGTTCCTTACTAGAGTAGTATTGTAATGAACTAAGAACTGTGATATAATATTGTTTGTGATAATATTGAGAATTTGATGTTGTACAACAGAATAGTATGAAATTACATTCCCCTTTTCCATTGACTAAACTTGTTGTACCCCTATTTGATGTAGTTTGGTATTTCATTCATATTTAGAATATCTTTCAAGGTCTTTTTATCATTTATAAACCCTTATCTTATGGAATTATTCAAAAACAGATTGAACCTTGAGAGAGAATGACAAAATACAAAATTGCTTATATATTCAGTATTACGCTGATAGTATGATAAATATATTATATTATTTCTGGTCATGTTGTTTGATGTTCAAAAATTTCTCATGTGAAGGATTCCAATATGATAAAGAGTTGTAAAATTTATTTGAAGACATTATTCAATAAGATTGGCTATATAATTTCGTAGAATATACATTTTTTAAATTGTGAGACTGATAGTTATTTAGTACTTTTATTTATTTGAATTTAATGAGATATACTTTATTATAAGTTTTAAGACTAATATACTTTTAGAACTTGGCAAGCATTGTTGTCATCAAAAGCTAGTTACTTCTATTATAAATTTATTTGAATTTGATGACCATAATATGGATGTAAATGATTGAAACTAAGATGTTTCATAAGAGATATTATGGATTTTATATTGCAACTAACTAGTAATCTTTAAATCTATATACTTTTGGCAGTAACTTAATTGAATTTACCGAAGTAACAATGAATGTTAAAAGAGCATAGTTAGCCATTATGGATTGAATTTAGTAGCCAAATAATTGTAGAAAATAATTCTTGTTAAAACTATATAATTTTAGCAGCAACTTAATTGAATTTAAAGATGATAATAATGGATGCTAAAGGGGAATAGTTAAATGTTATGGATTGTATTTAGCAGCAAAATAATTGTGGCAAATAATGCCACTAAACTAGTAGTTGTTAGCGACAATAAAATATATTCTTTACCAGCTTTTGTAACAATGACCACCAAAGGCTTTGGCGACGCTGAAATCAGCAACTATAGATCAATGACTAGTAAATTATTTAGTGGAAATTTTTTATTGCCGCTAAAGCCATTTATTATTGCCATGAAAACCTAGTTTTGTTAGTGCTTATGCCCTAAACCTTAGTTTTCTTAAAGGTTCTTTCTAGGATCATTAAGTTAAAATCCCGAGTGGTGAATTTATTTATTGTTATGTTCTCCCTGATATTATTGTATGATTTTTATGAATTTTTGCATTAACATATCATGGTTAATCCTTCCTTTAAATTTTAGTCAAGATTTGGGTAAATTGTGAATTTAACTTGATCAAAATTTGAAAGTCTAAATTCTCCTGATTCATCGAAAGGTTTTTGAGTCAAATTGAGGAATTTGAGAAGTCGTCTAAGTATTTTCCTAAGTTTTGGTCCCAAACATGATTTCACTAAAATAAGAAAATTTGTTGAAGTTTTTCCAAAGACTAAAACATGTTATTTGGTTAGTTTTCACTTAAATTGTTTTAATATGGTCAGTTAGGAGCAGTGGAATATTTTGAGAGTAGTATTAGCACTGAGAAGGTTAGGTTGAAAGATCTGACCCTAGAACTATGTTTTCAATTAGAGGATGACATGTTTATTAAAAGGCATTATTATGATAGACCTGTCATAGTTGGATACACTAGGTTACTTGTTAGGTATTAATCCTATGGAGGGGAAAGGTGCTCCCTTCAACTACTAGTTTGCTGAATTCCATGGCTTCTCAAATAGTCTTATATGTTAGTTATAAAACCTCCCAAAAATGGTTAAATGTCATTATTTGAATTTATTACTTATAATTTGAAATAGAGTATGTTCCTTGCACTGTCAGAATTTTACATCTCTTTTTTTGAGTAATTAATTTTGAAACTATATTTGTTCATGCATTGCATGGCTCATTCATGGTTCACTTGTACTTATATTGATCATGTTGATATTCCCTATTATTTTTCTCCTCCTGCTTACTCAGTATATTCGATGCACTAACTGCATACTCTTTGGTTTCATGATCTTACATATAGGTTAGGCTAGTCATCCTTACGCTCATGATTGACCAATCTACTATCCTTAGTTGTTTAGAGATTTGGTGAGTTCCCATGGATCAGGATAATTTAGCTTAGTCCATTTGATACATTTATTTTATGATTTCTAAGGCTAGTTAGGAACTTGACCTAGTAGCCTAGTATTTCAGTATTTAGAGATTTTCAGACAAATGATGTATTGGTGTCGAATTTGAAATTTCTTGATTATTCAGTATTTACCTTTGATATGTGAGATGCCCACTAGTTTAGATAGTATTATTATTCTATGCTTCCATTTATGAGTGAATGATTATGGATATGCATGATTCAAGGGTTCATCCAAGGCTAATAAAGAAAACTTAGTAGCTAAGGATGTCTTGTGGCACCCAGGGGGTGACTCTAGGCTACTGCAGTTAACAAATCATTGGAAATGCAACCCTAGTGTCTCAAAAAATCATTCTTAATAAACACATTATTCTTCGTCTAAAATAATTTCTTTTTTTACTTTTATGCTATTTTCTCCCTCGGAGATAACAATCACTAATTTAACTTAATCTCTATTAGATATAGTTCCTGCCATATTCCCTATGAGACCAACCCCAACCTGGTTGAGTTATATATTTTTCAATGACTGCTTTATACTTATTAATTGAGGTGTAAGTTTGGGTGCATCAATTAAGAAGTATAAATAGGTCCCTAGAAAATATAAAACCTAACGAGGTTGGGATTAATCCCATGGGAAATATGGTAGGAACTATTCTTCTAGAGATTAAGGCAACTAGTGGTTGCTATCTCTGAGGGGGAGAAATTGCATAAAACTTAAAAAAAAAAGTAATTTTTCAAAACATAGAATATTTTGTGTGTGTTAATAATGATTTTTGAGACATGAGTGTTGCATTTCCCATGATTTCATAACTACTAGGTAGCTCGTACTAGTAATCTATCTCAATGCTTAGCATGAAAGGCTCACCTAAAAGCCTATCGACTTATTAGATGAATTTCACTCCCCTCATCTCGATTTTTGAGTGTTTTACTTACTAACCCTTGTCTAGTGATTTTTAGATTACTATCCTAGTCATGGCTCAAGTTATTAGATGAAGGTTGGTAGCTTCAAATATAACATTGTTTATTCTTTTTTCATATTCTTTTCCACTCTCTCTCTCTCTCTCTCTCTCTTTCTCTCTCAAGCAATTAAGAATTAAGGTAAGTTCTTATGTGTGATCTCAGTAAGAAGAAATCAAAACAAAGATAATAACAATATATGCATGCACACAGGTCTAGAATTAATAACTACTTTAACCTAGTTTGTTAATTTTCATGGTTTTCAAAATCCTAGTTGTGGTGTTTAATTACTCGTGATTGCAATGTTAATAAAAAAATCAATAAAACATTCATAATAAAAATACTTACATTAGTTAGGTGGTAAATTTGAGGGAAAGGGAAGAATAATAGAATTAATCTCAAAAGTAATAAATAAATAAGATATGAAGAGAAATAAAATAAATTAATTTTCTTTGGCCTCGAAGGCAGCTCCTAGCGTTCTCTAAGTCAAAAGTTATGTAAATATTGTTCTTATCAAATACTTATATATGACGATAAAATCCTCAAATAAACTAACTGAGTCCAAAATGGATTAGGAAAAGAAATTCGAAGCAAAACAGACAATATTGGTTCTCTGTCTTTAGATTTTTTCCTTGTGACAATTATCGAAATTGTAAATTGCAATTGATTATGAATGTTGCTTCATGTCACTTTAGAATATTTTATTAAATTTATTTCATTGATCTCCCTACGTGATTTTCTTCTATAATCTTTCATTTTACTTCATTTTTTCTCCAAATTTCTTCGTCTTCACACCATTTGAATCTTATAAATAAAATAATCAATATAAGAAAAAAGTATAAAATTAATGCTAAAAAATATAATAAATTACTAAATATGATTTAAATAATGGCTAAATATATTTATTTTTAACCTCACATGATAAGAGCATTCAGGTGGTTCTCAGAAGATATAGGTTATAGTAAAATAGCCTATACCCACTTCTCCATCAAGCATTAGGAGCTTAAAGGGTTGGTTGACTTCTACCCGGGTGTTAGCCCTGTCAGAGGGTACATATGGTTCAGTGGTATATTTTGATACTTCTAGACTCTTTCTTGTATGTGATAATGCATAATTGGAAGGTGATTGTTTATGTCTCCGTATAGTTTAAGAATCATGAGAAAAATTATCCTACTTCTGACCTTGAGCTAGCACCAATGGTTTTTTTCCTTTAAGATTTTGTGTCACTATCTTCATGGTGTTCATATTGATGTATTCATATACCATAAGACCCTACAAATATGTTTTCATCTATAAGAAGTTAAGTCTTTGTCTAGGGAGATGTCTTGAGCTCCTAAAGGATTATGACATGAGCGTACTTTAACATTTAGGTAAGGCCAACTTGTAGTAGATGATCTTAGTAAATTTCCCTTGTGTAGTACCCCATATTTGACTTAGAATTCGAAACCTAAGACTTAGCTTAGAAAGATAAAAAACCAAAAAATTTCAAATCTAGGTCACCACAAGTAGAGTCACAACTTGTGAACCTCACTTCACGAGTCATACTGCCAACTCGTGGGAAGTAAGGTATAATATTAAAATCTTTAACTTCGATCCCATGAGTCAAACTACAACCAATGAATTTGAAAGAACGAGTCATAATATTGACTCATGGTGTGTGAATCCTGAACCTTAATACCCCATCCCTTCATGACGAGTCATGAAGTGACTTATGGTGTCAAAATCAAGAGTCGTGTTATGGAATTTTGAGGAATCAGGTCCAATTCCAGTAGCACATATTTCACACCCCTTGGATAATAACTCAGACCACAAGTTATGATCCTCAAACCACAAGTTGTTAGTCAACTCGTGGTAACCTGCGATAATTTTCTAGATTGATAATTTTAGTGATAACCTAGTCTTAGACTTTTAAGACAAGGATCTTGTTGTTTGACTTCCCTGGGGGGTTAAATTTAAATATCCAAAGTTTGTTATTTTCACCATTCTACAAACTCACAAAGAAAAATATGTTCAGACTCTCTTTAGTCTAAACCTAGGGTTTCTCAAAGTCTCAAGAACTTCAGGAAATCTCAGGGTAAAATGCTTTAAATCAAGTATATAGGACTTCAACCAGGGTTACCTTCCATACGTATGTCCAAAACCTTTAGTCTGTTAGTAGATTCCATAATTTCTGTAGTTAGACTAAAACTCCATATTGCAATACTCATGCTTATGAAGTTATTCAACTCGATTCATGTTTAATTATACATATTTCCATGATTTTACACTTGTTCATGATTTATATGCTAAAATTCATAACTTGAATTTAAGTATCAAAGTGGATCGATCTTAAATTAATGAAAATTCATGATATAGCACGCTTAGAGTCAAAATACATTAGTTTTATGCTTATAAAGATTTAGTATAGTTTAAGGACTAATCATAAATATTTACTCCAAAACTGCCTGAAATACACGCTCAGATAAAATTACATGATTTTGAAGAGAAATAGTAGTTTCTAAAATAAAACATATTATAAAGGTAGTAGATACAATTTATATGGTTAGTTGGGTCTTAAAATAGGCCCGTCTAATCTTTCCAGGAGTAGTCAAATAGTTTTCTATTATTAGGAGTATTTGGTATCGGGGTTACAAGGGTTAAGCATACCAAGTCCTACAAACTATGTACCACCATAGGATGATATTATCCTATAAGAAATTAGGCATCAGCTCAAACTTATTGGGTCCACTAGGAGATTATTTAGGCTCTATACACTGGAAAGGTATATGGGACCTCCCAGCATATGGTTAGTTGTTGCACATCGTCTTATCAGGGTTATGTCGATTATAAAAAATCCCAATGATGTTTAGCTTACAGGCAGTGTCATAGTTTTATGAACCATGATATTTTCAAGATTTACTCCATTTAACCGAGTCCAGTCTATCTGAGTTTATCTTTTTTGAAGTTGATAACTAATTACATTGTCAAACTTTCATAAATTATTTTATAATGTTTTAGCTCAGTTATAGGCTTAGTCCAAGTACAAGTTTACTTCATCTTACTTGAAAACTTTGTACACATAATCTAATTTTGCATCATTTTATCATGTTGCATTTCTATATACAAGTATATTTCGCATACTGGTTATAATCTATGCTTGTATTGTTTCATAATGCAGATTCGGTAAGCCATCTAAAACTAAGGTTTGACCAAATCTCATCTTTTTCATACATCTAGTGGTGAGTCCTCATGATTCGGGACCAAATTTATTTCTCATAATTTAGTTTATTTAGATAGTAGTTTTTAATATTTTTAACATTTTCCATTAGAGTTATATAGGGACTTGTACTGGAAGATCGCCCAGTAGTTTAGTATCGATTTTAAACTCTCGTAGACAATTATTCAGCTTTTATCAAATTTCCATTCATTGGTTAATGCTTTTCTATTACCTTGCTTTTTCTATAGATTTATTATTCATGATCCAAGCGTATACTTGGGTCACTAGGTGGTTCTGGGTGCCATTTGACATCCAAGGTGTAGGCTTGGGTGTGAAAAACATAGTATTAGAGCACTAAGTTCAATAATCCTAAGACGTCCTAAAGACAACATTTAGTAGATTCTTCTTTATGGGTCTGAAGCATGCCACACTTATAATAGGAAGGATACCAAATGTATAGGTAAAAGTTTACCTTCTTTCATGTCTTACTTCATGAAATGGAGTTTAACACCAAGAATCTTTTCAAAATTGTGCTTTACATATTTTCAGTGTGTGATCATGCCTCCCAAAAGAGCACTAGTTCATAAGCATCCATCCCCCTAGGACAAGGCTCAAGACTAGGACCCTCTAGCGCTATCTATCCCAATTCCTGAGCCTCAGCCGGGTAACATTTCTATATTTCAGTTCAGAAATTTTATTCATTTATTTTTCCAAATAGGTACCGCATAAGCCTAGAAGCAAATTTAGCTCCAGCAGTCTAGTCAATTGTTCTTAATGTTGGTATTGTTAGAGTAAGGGAGATTCTTCGAATAAACCCTCTAGAGTTGCATGGTTCTAAGTTAGGAGAGGATCCGAAGAACTTTATTGAGGAGATTCATCGAGTTTGAGGTGTCATAAGGGTGGTTTATATTGATAGGGTAAACCTTGCATCCTATTGCTGAATGATGTGGAAAGGTTATTGAAAATCAGCAAAAGAATAGTGAATTACGTGTAGCCCCTCCTTCAAGGCTTAGTTTAAGAACTCCATCTTAGGACAGTTCTTTCCAACAAAGAAGCAGGAAACTAAGATCGATGAGTTTCTAAATTTAGAGAATGGATCTATGTTTGTTGCAAAATATGAGATGAACTTTACCAAATTTTCCAAGTACACACCAGATATGGTTATAGATATACATACCCAGATGAGCATGTTCATTTCCAGAGTCTCTCTTTATTTGTTGAGGGAAGGTAGGAAAACATTTTAAATTCATATATGGATGTTACTAGTTTGGTAGTCTATATTAAGTAGATATAGACTGACAAATCCAAACTGAGAAAGGGCTACAGGAATAAGAAATCCATGATTGGTTAATCTATGTTCAGCTAGCCTAGGTCATATGGAGAATACAGACCATCGTAGTCACAATAGTAGTCACAGCAACAAAAAAGTTATAAGGGACTAGATCCCTCTTCAACCAGTGTTCCTTCAAGAAATTTCACACCTCGGCAGACTCAGCAGGTTAGAGTATCAAGATATTATTCTCAAGGTAGTGTTACAGAGGTGCATACCTAATAATGGAAGATATGGTAAAAAAACACACAAAAGTGCTTAGTTGGACAAAATAAAAGTTTTCGTTGTGGCTAGATAGGCTACATACTTAGATACTCTCCTCTTCTAAGGAAAGGGAATGTTAGTACCAAGAATCAGGCCACTTTTTTAGTAGCACCAGTAGCCCGCCCAACTCAGTAATGCGCATCTTCTGGCACTGGTGGTGTTTCACACCAAAATGATTAATATGCCTTGGGTTCCATACAGGATAAGGATCAGGATAAGTCTATAGATATGATCATGGTTATGTCACATATCCATTTTATTGGTGTTTATACATTATTTGACCCCAGATCTACCCTATCTTTTCCATTTATATCCAATTAGTTATGAGTCAGTCCTAAGAGTCTTTCTGAACCTTTATTTGTCTCCACTACAGTTGGTGACTCTATTATAGCTAAAAAAGTCTACTTAGTCTAGTGTTAGTTCTCTAGAAAATCATTCTATCTGAACTTATAGAGCTAGAGATGGTAGATTTGATGTCATCCTTGGCATGCATTGGCTTCATTCATATTATGCCACTGTTGATTATAGGACTAGAGTTGTTCATTTTCAATATCCACGTGAACTAGTCCTTGAGTGGTATGTATTATAGTCATCCTAAGGGTCATTTAATATTATATCTCAAAGCCAAAGGGTGTATCTATTATCTAGTTTGGGTTAAGGACTATGAGTCTGAGAACCCCCAGTACTTAGCTAGGCCTAGTAGTCAGTGAGTCCTTAGGTGTCTTTCCTAAGGATCAATAAGGAGTCCCTCCAGATAGGGAGATACAATTTAGAATGGATCTTATCTCAGAGACCCAATCTATCTCTATTCTTCCATACAAAATGGATTTATATAATCCTAGAGATCTTCATTATAAGTTAGAATATCTTTTAGGTAAGGATTTTATCATGCCCAGTATGTCTCCCATGGGAAGAGGTTTATCATGCCTATTGTATCTCCCTAGGTACCCCTATCTTATTTGTGCATAAGAAAGATAAGCATCTTATAACTTGGATTGATTATCATCAACTGAAAAATTCATAATAAAGAATAAATATCCCATCCCCAGGATTGGTGACTTGTTCATTCAGCTTTAGGGTGTCTATTACTTCTCTAAAATTTATCTCCATTATAGTTACCATCAGCTTAAAATCTGGAAATGTCATATTCCTAAAACAAATTTTAAACCCTGTTATGGCAATTTCTATTTCATGGTCATGTCCTTCAAGTTGACTAATTCTCATGCTGCTTTCATAGACCTCATTAATAGGGTGTTCAAGAAATACTTGGACTTGTTTTCTGTTGTGTTCATAGATGAAATTTTTGTTTATTTTAAGAGTTAAGAGGAGCATACAGTCATCTCATAGTTGTCCTTCAGATCCTTCGAGAATGTTAGATTTTTGCCAAATTATCTAATTGTGAATTTTTGCTAAGGTCAATAGATTTCCTTGTTTATGTCATCTCAAGAGAAGGTATCTAGGTTGATTTTAAGAAAATAGATGCAACTAGAAATTTTGTTATACCTACCTATCCTTCAAACATATGGAGCTTCTTAGGTTTAGTTGTTCATTATCAAAGGTTTTCTAATGGATTCTCCACTATAGCTAACCTATTGACTTGGTTGACTTAGAACAAAGTAACATTTGAATAATTAGACCTTTATGAGGAATATTTTCAAAAGATAAAGACAAAAGTTGAATTTAAATCTAATGTTGACCCTTCTAGAGGGTACAAAGAATCTTTTTCATTTATAATGAATCTTCCTGAGTTTGACTCGAGTATGTTTTTTATGCATAATATTAATGTAATTGCCTATCTCTATGGATAGCTCAAATTTTATGATAAAAATTATCCGACTCGTGATCTTGAATTAAAAACTGTTGTTTTTTCCTTAAAATTTTTTAGGAATAATTATATGGTGTGCATATGGATGTCTTTAGTGATCATAAAAGTCTATAGTATGTCTTCATACGGAAAGATTTGAATTTGTGTCAAAAAAAAGTGGTTATAGCTGCTCAATGATTATGATATAAGTGTGATGTATCAATAGGTAAAGGCCAATTTAGTGAATGATTCTCTTAGTAGACTGTCTATGGGTAGTGTGGCCCATGTTGATGATGGTAAGAGATAGTTGTCTAGAGAGGTGCATTGGTTGGCACACTTAGGGGTCAAACTTGTTTGTGTAGATGATAGAGGAATGTTAGGTGAAAATGATTCAGAGTCGTCCTTAGTTGTTGAGGTTAAAAAAATACCGTAAGACGATTTTGCTTCATCTAAAGAGTTTAGTGCACAGGCATAATGTGAAGGTTTTTTCTCAAGGTGGAAATGGTGTTCTTAAGTATCAGGGTGATTTGTGTGTTCCAGATGTAGATGGGATGAGGTAAAATATATTTTTTGAAACTCACATTTCCAAGTATTATATTCACCCTTATTTCACTAAGATGTATAGAGATCTGAGATAGGTTTATAAGTGGAATAAGATGAATAAGGACATAGCTAATTTTGTGGCTAAGTGTCCTAATTACCAATAGGTGAAGGTAGAGTAATAGAGGCCATCCTGTGAAATTTAGAACTTCGACATTCCTAGTGGAAGTGGAAGTAATTAATATGGACTTCATTACAGGTTTACCTAGTACTAAGAAGCAGCGTCACTCTATTTGGGTGATTATAAACAGGATGACTAAATTATCCCATTTTCTACTAGTTCATATTATCTACTCTTTGGAGGATTATAGGAGGTGATATTATTAGGAGATCATCAAGATACATGGGTTTACCTTATCCATCATCACTAACAGAGGTTGCAGTTATCTCTTAGTTTTGGATATATTTTTAAAAGGGTCTTGGTACCTAGATTCATCTCAGCACCGCCTTTCACCCACAAATAGATGAACCGGCAGAGAGGACTATTCATACCCTAGAGGGTATAATGAGGAAGTGTCCAGTAAATTTCAAGGTTAGTAGGGTCTACCACTTACCTTTGATAGAGTTTGTAAACAATAATAGTTATTACTCCAGTATTCAGATGACTTGATTTGAGCTTTGTATTGGAGGATGTGTAGATATCTCATTGGTTGGCTTGAAGTTGGTGAGGTAAACAAGGTGTGGCCAGATATAGCTCATGATGCTAGTTCTGATTATCAGAGATAGGTTAAAGACAACTCAAAGCAGATAGGAATCTTATGCAGATATGAGAAGGAGGGACTTAGAGTTTGATGTAGATGATTTGGTCTTCTTAAAGGTGTCTCCTATAAAAGAAGTCATGAGTTCATGGAATAAGGGGAGGTCAATTCCCGGTATATTGGTTTTTATCGGATTGTGAGGAGATTGGTAATGTTTCTATGGGTTAGACCTTCCATCATACCTAGTAACAATTCACCCAGTTTCGTATCTATGTTGACGAAGTGCCTTGGTGATATATCATTGATAGTGCCTATACTTTGATATTAGAGAGCCTAATTTATAAGGAGATTCTTGTTCAAATCGCAAGCCACTAGGTTTACAAGCTGGAAAACAAGGGAGTAGCTTCTGTCAAAGTTCTTTGGCATAACCTGTTTGTACAGGGAGCTACTTGAAGCAACAGTAGATATAATGAAAAGATATTCTCACCTTTTTCCTTTCCAATTTTAGTTTTATTTTAAGGTAATTATCCTCTCTAATTGCCTATTTTCCTCCATTCTCATGATCTACATCGTTTTTCATGAGTCTCAGCATATGCATTCATGCTAGATGCATTCAGTCAGATTTAGTTCAATCAGATCAATAAATTCATGAGCATAATCATCTTAATACTTAGTTATTCAGATTTACTCCATACTCAGCTTTAACCGTCGTTCGAGGATTAATAATCCCAAGGGGGTATATTGTGCTACGCCATACTTAACATAGACTTGTAAATCCAAGACTTAGTCTGAAAAGGTCAAAAGTAAGAAAAGATTAGACCCAGGTCACCAAGAGTTGAGTCATGACTCATGAAGCTCACTTTTGATTCATACTTTCAACTTGTGGGAAGATGATCGGGAGATGAAAATATTATCTCACATCCCATGATTCAATTTACAACTATTAAAGTTGAAACCATGAGTTGTATTGTTGACTCGTGGTGTGTGAATTCAAAACTTAAAATCCCATCCCTTCAACCACGAGTCACTTCTTCAATTGTGGTGTCAAAATCGTAACTCATGGTATGGATTCATAGGAAATCAATTATATTTCCATTATATAATATTTCCAACCCTTTGGACCATGAGTCATGATCCTCAAACCAGGAGTCATAGTCAACTGTGGTAACTTACGATAGTTTTCAGGGTCAGTAATTTTAGGAGCGTCCTAGACTTTTCATTAGACTTTTAGGAAAATATACCTTGTTGTTTTTACTTCTATAGGGGTTAATATAAATACCCAAAGTTAGTTTTTCTTCACGATTTTTCATAATAATAAAGAAAATATGTTTAGACTCTTCAAGCTAAACCTAGGGTTCCTCAAAAGATCAAGAACCTCAGCAAATCTCAAGATAAAAGGATTCAAATTAGGTTTGTAGGACTTTAATAAGGATTGTATTCCACCCTGTATCAAAAACCTTTAGCCACTTAGTAGATTCCATAATTTCTAAAGTTAAGGGAAAATTCTCATAATTGTATTACTCATCTTTCTTCAGTTATTCAACATGATTCATGTTTAATTATAAATGTTACCATGATTTATACTTGTTCAAGATTTAATAGCATGTTTCATGATTTATTTGCTAAATTGCATAACTTGAGTTTAAGAATCAAAGTGTAGCAATATTGAATTAAGGAAATTCATGATTTAGTATGCTCAGAGTAAAAATACTTTGATTATGGCTTACAAAGATTTAGCCCAGTTTAGATACTAATTATAAATGTTTACTCCAAAACAGCCTGAAATACATGCTCAGATAAATTACATGATTTTGAATAGAGAAACAACAACGTCTAAAAGATATCATATTACACAGACAGTCAATATAATTTGTAAGGTTAGTTGGGTCGTAAAATAGGTCCCATTAATCTTTCTAGGAGTAGTCAGCCAACCATTTATTTTGAGGAGTATATATTAGTGGGAGTATCATGGTTAAGCATACCCAGGTCCTAAAAACTGTTTACCACCATATGATGATATTAGCCTATAAGAAATTAGGCATCAGCTCAAACTTGGTAAGTCCACTAGGAGATTATTCAGGCTCTATATCCTGGAAAGGTATTGGGGCCCTCGCATCATGGGGTTAGATATAGGACATCGTAGTTGCTCACGCAGGGTTGTGCTGATTAAAGAAACTCCCAACAGTTTCATCTTATAGTCAGTCTCACAACTTTATGAACTTTAATGTTTTTTAGCTTTACTCTATTTACATGAATCTAGTCTATTTGAATTTGTTTTTCTTTGTTTAAAGTTGATGATTTAATTACACTTTAAAAATTTGCATAAATTTCTTTTATCATGTTTCATCTCAATTTTGGCTCAATTTTGTTACTTTAGCTTACTTGCACAGCTTTATACACAGTCTAGTTTTTCATCATCTTATTATGTTGTTTCCATGTACTAATGACTACTCTTTGCCTGAATTATTTATTCAATTAGCTATCCATTGTAATGCCCTCGTTGACATTATGAGAGATAAATTACGTTTTGCATTCTAGAGCATTT
>JBDJHY010799472.1:5101-15282 GCA_039654485.1 Withania somnifera | reverse complement strand
TTAGTCATAATATCAACCTCTAACTCAACAATCGACGGAACAAAGAGTTATTATTAATTTAAGTTCATACGTGTGTGTGTGAGTAATGCCATTGCCCTAGAATTGTTCTCAATCTTGAGTTATACCAATTTATATCTTCATATATTTATTTTCATCTTATATGAACTTTAGTTATACATTAGTTGATACCTTATCTTGAATTTTCAATTTGGACTTTAAGTTAAGTCCTCACATAGCTTGCGTAGTTGAACTAATTAATAATTTACAAGTCCCTATGGGTTCAACAACAGGCTCGCAAGAGCCACTATATTACTTGTACGATCGCATACACTTGCGTATGCGTTTGGATGCAATAGGTGTCAGTGCATCGACAAAAATAAGATAAATAACAATGAAAACAGAAAGTAAATACTAGGATCGGCCAAAGGACACTAGCTAAGAGCTCATCTCACCACACTCGTCGCATAATAGCTAAGATAGTTCCCATGGTCAGTGGCCTCCACATGGTGGCCGGGACAAGGGCATGCAACCCTTCACCCTTTATGCCCTCTCACCGCCCCCCAAAATTCAATAAAATGTCACTATAGAAATGAGGATCAACCTAATTAACACAGCCCACACTATTGCCATATCACAAGCATAATAATATCAACCCAGTGTACAATGCACATAAACCTAGCCTACTTGGTCGCCGACTAAAATCCCCAAAGTGTGCGTACGGTGAACTAGAAGCTCCAAAACAAATGATATCACCTGAAATTATACAAATTATAGGCCCAGTGGTCAAAATACAAACAATAAGACCCTTATTGCAATTAGCAACCTGGGTCGAGAAGTGGACCCCATAGCCCAGAATTACAAACTACATATACTTGTGAGTTGCCTCATCTTGGGGGACTCTTGGTCTAAATATGAGCTTAAGGAAACAATGAATCGAAGGCTAAAACTATGCCTAAATTAATTAAATAAAAACATTTAGCACAAATAAAGAAAAATGGAAAATAACGAGAATTGCTCGACAAACCACGCGCCGCAAACCCCCATGATCACCCTCGCAACCCCTGCAGCTCCATACAACTTGAAACACCATAAAATAGCCCAAAAACCACAACCCAAAGCTAAAATAACAAAATGCCAAAGCTGAAAAATGAGAGTGGTGATGCCCTATTTATAGAGGACAGGGAGCCGCTGGGGCCCCATTTTGGCCGCATGGGCGCCCTTGTCGAGGCGACTTCCTGGGCAACTGCCTAGGCGCTGGGGTGACTATCGTTAGGGCGGCCCCTTGGGCATAGGGGTGACCTCTCCAGGGTGAACCAAGGGCCACAGGGGTGGTCTGTGATCTGCAGCATCTAAGGCAAAATGGGAAAAACTCCGTGGGGTCTAAATGAGCCTCAAGATTCCAATTTTAACAAACCAATAGTGCATTTTGGATGGAAAACACACCACAAACTCAATGGAATTGATGAACTGACCACCTGAGGTTGTTTAAGAGAAAAATACCCCAAAGTCAAAAGGATCAAAATGAAGCCTAACTAAGGATTTCCACAAACCTACTAAAAATAAGCCCGGGCACCTCAGGAAGCAAACCAATGGCTCACATAGACCAAAATCAATATTACAGAGTTGACAGAATCGATGGAATCTTGATCCGATGTTTTGATCATCAAAATACTAACCATGCCCCAAAATTAGATTTGGTTAGGCTGATTTCCACAAAATAAACCAAACTCAAAACGAAAAGTCTGGGACATGAACTTAAGGTCTACATAGTACAAAGTTTGCATTTCAAAGCTAAGAAAACTATCATAATTTGATTCCAAGTGTATTTACAACTATTTCACTCACGAGTTCCCCTGTTTTAAAATTGAAACTTCAAGATAGGGAAATTGAGATAACGAGCAAACAAGTCACCAGGGCACCAAGCTATCGGTCCTAGCAGGTCATAAATGACCTGGGGTAACTAATAGAAAGCTCTAATTATAGGAAAAGACAAAATTATAGGAAATGACCGAGTGGTTCATTACAACACCCACCACTAAAAAGGACTTTCTTCCTTAAAAGTCAAGGAAGGAATAGTACCTAAAGGCTCGAATAGATGTGGATATTGGGCTCACATATCACGTCTGTGTCCCAGGTAGCCTCCTCCACTGGTTGATTTTTCCAACAAACCTTAACTACCAGAATCTCTCTAGACCTAAGCTGCCTCATATCTCTGGCTATAATAGCCTCAGGCTCTTCAATATAGGTCAGAGTGTCATCAATCTATACATCCTCTTAACAAAGGACATGGGATGGGTTGGTACATAGTAGAGGAGCATCGATACATTAAAAACTAGATATACTATAGCTAACTCAAGTGGCAGGGCAAGTCTGTAGGCAACCTCTCCAACTCTCTACAAGATCTCGTATGAACCAATGAATAGGGGGATAAGCTTGCCCCACTGACCAAACCTCATATCGCCCTTCATGGGTGAGACTCTAAGAAAAACAAAGTCACCAACACTGAACTCAAGGGGCCGAAGCCTACAGTCCGTGTAGGACTTTATCCCACTCTAGGCTGCCCGCAACCTATCAAGAATAAGTCTTACCCAATATGTAGTATTGTACATCCAGTCAAAATTCTGGAGTCGTCCCTTACTACTACTAAAAGAATGAATGAGCGATCTGTAATTCCTACCATACAAGGCCTTGAACGGTGCCATCTTGATATTGGAGTGATAGTTGTTGTTATGCAAAAACTATGCTAAGGCCAAGTGCCTATCCCAACTACCTCCAAAATTGAAAAAACAAGCGCACAACATATCCTGAAGTACCTGAATGGTCCTCTTAGACTGCTCATCTGTCTGTGGATGAAAAGTTTTACTCAAATCAACCTCTGTGCCTAACTCCTGCTGAATTGATATCTAAAAGCACGAGGTAAACTATGTACCCTGATCGGATATAATAGACAATGGTGCCCCATGAAGTCTAACTACCTTGAGGACATATAACTTAGTTAACCTCTCTGCACCCCAAGTCGAACGAGTCGGTAGAAAGTGAACTGACTTGGTCAACCGATCCACGATGGCCCATATGCAATAAAAATCTCTAGAAGTATGGGGAAAGCATGTGATAAAGTCCATAATAATTTGCTCCCACTTCTGCTCAGGGATAGGGAACTTCTGCATCTCACTGCTTGCCCTCTGGTGTACGAATTGTACCTGCTGATAGTTCAAACACCATGACATAAAGGACACCGTAGACCTCCTCATACCTTGCCACCAGTAGTGCTACCTCAAATCACGATACATCCTCAAAATACCCGAATGGATAGAGTACCTAGAATAGTGGGCCTCATACAACTAGGTCTAAATCAGCTTACCAACCCTCGGAATAGTAAGGTGGTCATAAGCCCATAATACACCATCAGCATCTACACTAACCCAATCAAAATCCCCTGATAGGACCCCTCCCTCAACTAAACTAAAATTGGGTCCTCATACTGGCACTATCAAATCTGGTCAATCAAAGACGAACTGGGATCAATGCAGGCAATAACTCGCTCTCGCACTGAAAGATCAAACCTAACCTGCATGCTAGCCAAGAAATGCACATCTCAAGCTAGAAATCTCTCAAGAACAGGTGCTGTATCTAGGCTACCGATATTCACCACCTTCCGGCTCATGGCACCGGCAACCACATTAACCTTTCCTAGATGGTAGAGAATAGTCAAGTTATAGTCCTTCCGGAGCTCAACCCACCTCTACTGCCTCAAGTTAAGCTCTTTCTGACTCAGAATGTACTACAAGATGCAGTGATTCATGAATACCTTATAATGAACCCCATATAGGTAATTGCCTCTAGATCTTAAGAGCAAAGACTATCGCTGCCAACTCCAAATCATTGGTGGGGAAGTTGTGCTCGTGATTCTTCAGCTGCCTTGAAGCATATGCTATGACATGGACCTACTGCATCAGAACACAACCTAGATCGACACCTTGAAGCATCACAATACATAGTGAACAACTGACCCTCAATGGGTAGAACAAGAATTGGAGTGGTAGTCAGCAACTCCTTCATCCTCAGAAAGTTGGCCTCACACTCAGCTGACCACTGGAAGGGCACATCCTTTCGTGTCAATCTAGTCAAAGGGGCTGCAATGGAAGAGAAACCCTAAATAAAATGATGTTAATACCCTGCTAACCCCAAAAAGCTATAAATCTCAGTGACGGATGTAGGTCTAGGTCAATCAAAAACTACTGTAACCTTAGCCGGATCAATACTAATACCAGTACCCGATACCACATGACCTAGAAATGAGACGAGATCTAGCCAAAATTCACACTTTGAGAACTTAACATAGAGCCACTCAGTCCTTAAAGTCTGCAACACAATTCTTAGGTAGCCCTTATGCTCGGCTCTACTCTGCGAGTAGACTATTATATCATTGATAAAGAAAATCACAAATGAATCCAAATAAGGCTGAATCACCCGAGTCATCATATCCATAAAAGCTGCAAGGGCATTAGTCAGCCCAAATGATATCACAGAAACTCGTAATTCCCTTACCTTGTTTGAAGAGATGTCTTTGAGACATCTTCAGCCCAAACCCTCAACTAGTGGTAGCCAGACATCAGAATAATCTTAGAGAACATCATGGCTCCCTGAAGCAGATCAAGCATATTATCGATGAATGACAGAGGATATTTATTCTTAATAGTGACCATGTTCAGCTGCCTATAATCATTGCACATCCGTAGGGACCCATCCTTTTTCTTAACTAACAATACCAAGGCACCTCACGATGATACACTAGGGCAGATAAAAACCCTATCAAGCAAGTCCTACAACTAAACACTCAACTTACAAAGCTCAACCGGTGCCATATGATACGGAGGAGTGGAAATGGGCCCTGTGCCGACTCAACCTCAATGGCAAAATCTATATCCCACTTAGGTGGAAGGATAGGCAAGTCGACGGGGAAGACATAAAAAAACTCACTAACGACCGTCACAATCTCAAGTGAAAGAGACTTAGCAATGATATCTCTAACGTGGGATGAACAAGCAAAACAACCCCGAGCGATAAGTCTACGGGCTCAACAATAATAAATGACCTTAATCGATGAATGACAAATGGGACCACGCCACACTAAAAGGAGTACACAAGGCACAAAAAAGGTCACGTTCTTAGCATAACAATCCAGGACTGCACGAAAAGAGGACAACCAGTCCATGACAAGAATCACATCAATATCTAACATAGCTAAGTCAACGAATTCAACACACATGTTATGACCCTAAATAGTCACCAGACACGACTTATATTCTCGATCCATAAGTAGGGCTGCACGTACTGGGGTAGATAAACTCAAAGGGTACAGGCAACCGCTCACAATCAACACCCAATCTTGAAGCAAAATGAACAAAAATATAGGAGAGGGTAGAACCTAAATCAAACAAAATCAATGCAGAAAACCCAAATACAGACAATGTACTGATAACAGCCACATCAGAGGCCTCATCCTTGGCCCTATTAGGAAAAGCATAAAGCTAGAGCTGCTTTCCCTCTCCTTGTGTACCTAAGTCCCTGCCTCTACCTCTAGCTACCTGATCTCCACCCTTGGCCCCTCAAAAGGCTGGTAGCCCTCCTCTGGCTGGTGGCACTGCTTGTAATGGTTAGAAAGGTAGTGGCGCGGCCTGAGAGGCCCTACACTGGAGGTAATCTCGAGCATAGTGACCCCAACCCCGATGCTCATAACAAACATCACCTGCCCTAAGCTTGACACGGGACCCCTCGAAAAAACCTCGTGAACTCAAAATTGTAATGGACTGGACGCTAACCCCACTGCTGTCAGCCTGGTGCTGTCGGCCCAATTGAAATCTCTGATCAAAATAATGATCCTCAAACCTGGACCCTGAGAACCTACCCTGATGGCGTTGCCTCTTCTTGCTACCCCCTTGGGCCTAGTGAGTCAAGGTCTCCACGCGACGAGCATGGTCAGAACAATCCAAAAATGACTTTGGTAATACCAGATGTAACTCAATATGGCCCTGCTAATTTAGGCCTCAGTCCCTAAGGAAAGTGGTAAATTCGCTCCTAAAAAATATCAAATCTCTGGCATTTCCTGATAAATCAATAAATCCAATCTCATACTTTGGGACTGTTCTTGAACCATGTCTCATACCCTCTAAATATGCTCGCGATGCCTCATGGACATTCTGAGGGCACATAGTAGGCTAGGAATGCCACTCTAAACTATCCCTAAGTAGGTGAAGCTTACCTTGGTGATCGATGATCCAAAAATATCTGCCACCACCAACGAGTGGCACCATCAAGAAGATAACAGGTAAAGTCTACCCCTTGAGAATCCAGAAGCCCTAATGTCTAAAGGCGCTCCTCATAAATAGTAATGAACTTATAGGGGTCCTGCCTCTGTGCCTTGAGAACCTGATGGGGACAACCTAGAGGAAATGACCAACATCTTCCGCACCTCATATGCGGGTATAGGAGGAGATAATACTGGTGCACGGGCAGTGGTAATAGCCTGAAATGGAGCAACGAGTTGTTTTTCTAGTGTAGTGATAAAGCTACAGAACATGGGGGAGGTAGTACACCCTATGTCCCTCCCTGAGCAGATGACTGCGGCCTGTCTACCGCTGTATCTTCTAGTATCTACCATAATAAGTCTTTGAGCATGGCACGTGGTGGCTGAAAAGGCTATGACGGTCGTAGAGGGGGGTGCAGTGGCTGTAAAGTAGCTAGGGAAGTAGAAACCAACATAGCATCCTCCCTTACCCCCTTCTGGCTCACTAAGGGAGGGTCCCGATCTACAAAAGATCTTTTGGTATAGACCACCTGCAAAGGAATGAGGTCAAGTGAGTTCTAGAATGGTACAAATAACTACACACGATAGGATTCAAAGGAGAATAGTGTTACCTAAGGTACCCCATAGCCTTCTAAAGATCAGATACGGACTTCTATGCACTGATACAAAGGACACAACTAGGTGCTTGCACCAATGCTAGAGAGACTGGTGAACCTAAACACTGTTACCACTCTGTCACGACCTAAAATCTCAAGTCATGATGGCATTTACAACCCTTCTGTAACAAGCCTAACCTTTCATCCCAGAGCTACCTGCAATGGGCTATAAGATCACAAACAACCAAAGCATTAAATGAAAGCATATAAAATAAATAATGATGGAAGCCAACTGGGAAATCATAGAATACCTGAATTCCAAAACCTAGTGTAAGAGGCATATGGAGATACTATACAAAATATATCAAAAAATACAAAATACAAATCTCCTATAAAATATAATACAATACAAGGCCAGCTGTGTACTGAATAAAGCAAGATAAAGTCAAGGAAAGCACGGTTGGCTCAGACTGCAAAGCTCACCTTAATCTCCGCAAAATAGGTAGGTCTACTCTACAAGATCTTGGTTACAATAAAATGCGAGTAATAAGGCGGGAAGTAAAACAGGTTGATAATAGTATAGAAATAGTAAGGAAGTAGTAAAACTAATAATAAGCAAAAGAGTAAGATATCGAATGTACTAGTATAGAACTACAAGAACTAAACATGATAGATACAGACTATAGAGTCCAAAATTCAAAACCCATAAGAAATAAGGAAACATACCTATGCTCCAGCTCAGTCAAACTCACAAACCACGATACCATGTACGTAAGAACCACGAATAAGGATTGAATAGAAGGATACTACTAAAATGCAGACTAAAAGTGAAAACACAAGAACCTACCGACGTCCCATACCACTGGTAAGTACAGACAGGACAACATAACCTACCTGATGCCCCATCCCGCTGGTAGGCACATACAGCACATCAAAACCCACAGTAGCTCCCCTTAATTCCGGTGAGCACACTCCATACCTAAAGAAATACACAAGGGTGGAGGAAACTAAAATAGAATAGCATCAACCTTAGGCACACACCCCCTATCAGTGCTAGTGACAAAACTAGGGCCTAACCCTTTAATGCCCCTAACAAAACGAGGGCCCAACCCTTTAGCGCCAATTTAAATAAGGGCCCAGTCCTTTAGTGCCAATAAAAAAACAAGGGCCCAGCTCTTTAGTGCAAAACTAGTCCAAATAGTAAATATACAAGGGTATCAGTGCAACAGCAACAATAAGATAAATAACAACAAAAACAAAAAGTAAATGGAGTCTAGGATCGGCCAAAGACCATGATCTAAGAGCTCATCTCACCACAATTGTTGGGTAATAGCTAAGATAGTTCCCAAGGTCAGTGGCCTCTACACGGTGGATGGGACCCCAACATGCAACCCTTCACTCTCTATGCCCTTTCACGGCCCCCGAAATCTAATAAGACGTTAATAAAGAAACAATGATAAACCTAATTAACCCAGACCACACTGCTAGCTATATCACAAGTATAATAATATCAACCAGTCTACAATGCACAAAATAAACCTAGACTAACTAAACACCGGTGGAAATCCCCGAAGTACATGTACAGTGAAGTAAAATCTCCAACACAGACGACATCACTCAAAACTATACAAATTACTAGCCCAAGGGTCAAAATACGAACAATACGACCCATTTGTAATTAGAAACTCGGGTCGGGATATGGGGCCCGTAGCCTAAAATTAAAAACTAAATATACCAAGCGTAGCCCTCAGCTCGAGGGACTCTTGGTCCAAATATAGCTCAAGGAGACACTAAATCAAAGGATAAACTATGACTAATGTAATTAAATAAAAACATTTAGCACAAATAAAGAAAAGCAAAAATAACGAGAATTACCCGAAAAACCACTCATCGTGAACCCCTACGATCACCCTCGCAGACCCCTACAGCTCCACACAGCTTGAAACACCCCAAACCAGCCCAAAAACCATAACCCAAAGCAAAAATAACAAAAAAGCAAAAGCTATAAATGAGAGGAGTGATGCTCTATTTATAGAGGGTGGGAGGCCGTTAGGGCGCCCTTTTGTTTGCAGGCGCAACCTTGCTAGGGCAACTGCCTGGGTGCTGGGGTGATCATCGCCAGTGGACCCTTAGGCACAGGGGCGACCCAAGGGCCGCTGGTGCAGTCTGTGACCTACAAAAAATAAGGAAAAACATTATGGGGTCTAAAACGAGCATCTAGAGTCCAATTTTAATGCCAAAAGTGCATTTTTTTAAAACACACCATAGGATCAATGAAATCGATGAATTGACCTTCCTAGGACATTTAAGTGAAAAAACACCGAAGTCAAAAGGATCAAAATAAAGCCTAACTAAGTACTTCCATAAACCTACTAAAAACAAGCCCGGGCACTTTGGGAAGCAAACCAATGGCTCAACTAGCCCAAAATAGACATTTCAGAGGTAAAAAATTAATGGAATCTGGATCCGATGCTTCGACCATCAAAAGACTACCCATGATCCAAAATGTGATTCGGTTGGGCTGAATTCCACAAACCAACCCAAACTCAAAACAAAAAGCACAGGACATGAACTTAAGGTCTACCTAGACCAAAGTTGGCATTTCAGAACTAATAGAACTATCAAAAATTGATTCTAAGCTCATTTACTTTTCAGTCTCAAGTTCCAATAATTTAAAACTGAAACTGCAAAATAAGGAAACTGAGATAATGAACAAACAATTCACTAGGGCACGGATCTACCGATCCTAGTAGGTCATTATGACCTAGGGAAACTACCAAATAGCTCTAAGCACAAGAAAAGATGAAACGAAAGGAAATGACAAAGTGGGTTATTATAACGGGCACACGACCCAAAAAATTAAAATAAAAATACTAGCATGAAGCCCTTAGCTCAGGGAACTCATACTCCAAAATAGAGCTTAAGGAGACAAGGAATCAAGAGAGGAAACAAGGTTTAAAGTAATTGAAATCAAACTTTTTGTATAAGCTAAAAGTGGCTGAAAGAACGAGAAATACCTGGGAAATCTTGCTCCTCAAACTCATACTACCCTACACGTAACTCACTGCTATTCCACTCAACTCAAAACACTTAAAATCAACTCCAGGCCTAGATATGGCATTTTTAAAGAAAATAAGGGTAGAAAATGAAGGGGATGATTCCTTTTTATAGACTGTTTGGCCGCTGGGAAGACCTAGCCTGGGCGAGATGAGGCTTGTTGTGGCGGCCTTACTAGGAGAAGCCCTGAGCGTGGAGGCGATGGTGCAAGGATGATCTAA
>JBDJHY010799361.1:0-15282 GCA_039654485.1 Withania somnifera | reverse complement strand
TAGAATACATAAAGAGAAAATGGACGGTATACTGGTAACCTCAAGTAAGGGAATGATGAATAATCAAAAGGTATCTAGAATAATTATCCTGCGTAACCACAAAGTCTCAGAAGTAACACTATAATAACTAAACAGTAAATCAACAATATAATAAATAAATTAAACACTGAAACCACGCTCACACATAAGACTTACATCTTAGCCAAGGGTATATTGAGGAAGAGAAGTGCAGAAAAGTAAATACACTCACATGAAGTAACCAGTCTTATATACGTTTCTCCTCCGGTACCCGTAGTCCCAGTAGGAAGAATCCATGGAAGGCTAATCCTAGTTCCCTTATACCCCTGCTCCATCCTATACCCTTTCTCCGTGTTACCGCAGCAAGGTCCATGGAGGTATGCCTACCACGTACAATCTCTAATGTCTTCATAATATCACATCCCAAACCGTAAAGCCTCAAAGATTATTAAAATATGGTATTCAATGTCTCATATCAATTGTCTCGGTAAGGCGTATCTCATCATGGCATGGCATTTAATGCCTTAATATCATACTATCACCAATGTTCTCAAAAGAATTGTATCACAAAGTCTCCAACCCAGTATATGTAAAAAATATCAAAAAGTTATTCTCACTGTCATACGATGAAGGTCTCAACTGCCAGTGGTTGTATTCACTACCGAATAAAGTCAAACTCAATTTATAGATTTTTATTATTTATGATGATATTTCCTAGTGCCAGGGTGTAAGCCTGGACTAAAACAAGTAGAAATAGTAGTACTGGGTGCTTGGTACACCTTTGAGTCTAAAAAAGTTAAAATGTTATTTAACTTATATTATTATCAGAATATTCCAAGTTATCAGTTTATGTCATTGTCCATTATCCTCAGTATTATCAAGGTCTAGACTTCACGACTCAATAATTATGTGGTAGTGCACTCTCAAATGGAGCCTATGGCCAAACCTCTGGTATAATGAATGCACAACATATCAACAATGTATGTATATATATATATATATAATGAAAAACCACCTAGGCCCTACACAGACACATCTAGACTAATATTTATGTCATGGGCATTGTATTAACTCGGATGCCAAAATAGGTAACAAATAGGGTACGATACAAAAGAGCAGTTCAAGTCCATGGTAAAAGCCTAGAAATCCACCCCACGAATGCTATTTAGTATAATTATAGAAGCATATACCATGAGATAGACCCATGGAGCCTACTTGTCATCCAACAAATAATGCCTGCAAATCCAAATGTTACTTTGACTGATATAAAACGGTCTCCAATGGTTTTAAAACTCATATAATAAGAATCTAGGGACAATATGAGTATAAAGATTTAATTTGTTATAAGTTCTGGACTAGGTCAAAAATCGAGCTAAATGGGCCTAAAATTGTCCCGCCAGCCTCGCTCCCAGAATTAAAAACAAACTTCGCCATGGGATTCCTAGAATCACTCGGAACCCTTTTCTAAAAATGAGCAGAATTTGAATGTTAAAGGGCTTCAAAATAGCCAGTATTGATTTGGTTACAAAGGGCCAAAAATTCAATCTTTATGGAATTAAACGAGGAAATTCGACGAAATAAATACACTACGAAGTGAAAGAAACTCAAGAAACAATAATTTATCAAATAAAATACAAACTAGTTTGAGTATTTCAAGTTTCCACAATTAGGGCCATTAATGGAGGAAAGCTTCATCTTCCAAGAAATAAAAAGGGGATGGAGACTTATAATAGCAGGGAAATTGAAGGGTAACTATAGGGAACCTTTCCTCAATGTTTGATGAACTTTCTGGATGAGTTTCACCATGAAACAGAGAGAAAAACGAAAGGTTTTCTTATGGGATGAACAAAAAATTATGCAGAAAATATTTATATTGCCATGTACTTGCTAATCTGATCGCGTGAAATTATGTCACAATCTCATAGGGTAATAATTTTAGTCATCACGATTGCTGAAGAATGCATAGTGATCGCGATGAATATGGAACAGTAATGCATCACTATCACATCAATAAAGACACACGATCATATAAGAAAGGTACAGGAACACAACAAGATCGCAGAAGAAGTCATCACGATCACGATGAGTAAAAGGAACAACACTTCACGATCGTGTGAGTCAGGGAAGTGATCGCGTTGAGAAAAACTAGAAGGCATTGCAATTGCATAGAAACGTTCCCCGATCGCAGTGAACACTTTACCTGCACCAGATATAGGCTTTAACAACAAACCACTAAGTGTAGAAATACTCCAAATCACGACTCAAAATGAATTCGACCTCTAATTTAAGTAGACAAACTATGAACCCACACCCAAAATAATATTTTAGACTCAACGGTGCAGTCGAAATAAGACTATGAGATAGCTTTAGGAAAATATTTACCAAGTAAACTATTAGGGCTAAATTACTTAAAAATCCATCCAACACCTCAAAATCATCACGACAACTCCGATGTGCTAACCAACACTCTCACTAGCCTAAAATCACAATTAATGAGACAATGGAAGTGTTAGAATTCCATTTCGAGACTCCGAATAACAAAAGACTACCTAAGCTCAAATATGATCCTTACGTGAAATGGAAAAAAAAAATTTGCACAAACTCAAACAGAAGTCTCTGTAACACAAACTTACGGTCTATCTAGACTTTATTCTATATTTTGGAGCTAAAGAACTATTAGAATTTGACTCCGATATCATCTTGAAGGAAATTTGATTTTTAGTCAGCGAGTACTTAGTTTTAGGCTCTAAAATAGGCAATTTGAGATAACTCTCAGCCGACTTGTTAGGAAACCATACTACTAGTCCCAACAAGTCATAAATGACCTACGAAAGCTACAAAAAAGATCTAGAATGCAAAACCTCATGTAATTCTCATAAATGAATGTGAGGGGCATTACACCATCATAAAATAGACACTAATTAGAATAGCCAAAGGTAGAAATATAATATTATCAATCTCAACCATTTCATAATATTGATCTCGTCTAGATCCATCTAAACTCACAACATAACTTTAGATAAAAATGAAGTGAGATAAGTCAATAACACATTAATGGATACAAGGAATCATACCAAGACATGCTCACAAAGTATTAAGGGGGATTATGGGAATAATTTTTCATGCAATACAATGCAATAGGATATGATGCACATATGTATCAACACTAGTATCATTCCAGAATCACAAATCAACCCCACTACCATATGTAACATTTATTTACCTTTACCATGCAAGAATCATTCATCAACCATGATCTCTTATATAAATAATCATTACCTTTACCACACCAGAATCGCATGTCACCCATTAACTATCATATCACATATCATTTCCTTTACCATATAGGAATTATACTTCGAACATGTTCTGTCATAAGAAACATCATTTTATTTACCAGTTCAAAATCATACGTTAGTCATGGTCTTTCATATTACTTGCTGTTACCTTTCTCTTTGTCATTTCCTTTCATATGCCTTACAAATATGCCTTTCAATCAATATCCAAATGCAAGTAATAGTGTGAATGACGTATGCAAATCATAACAAGGATGTTATTATTGAATGCATAACCATGGCCACCCAAGGGATCCATAACAAAGAGGAATCAAGTAAAGTTTGAATAAGCTACTCAAAGGCATACAATTCAAAATAGAAATAATTTAAGTAAAAAATCCCCCACATGGACAATCAATCAAATATAATATCAAATGACTCAACCAAGGCCTATCATGGACACAATCTCAATTAAGGAACAATTAGAAATAAGATAGCATCTCATGAGAACCACAAGGCTATACCAAACGTTACTTATAGTAAAGTAATCAAACATTTACCAATTTTTTTTCCTTGGTTTTAACCCCACATGTTTGACTCTAGTGTCCGGGTGAACATTCATCATTACACCATACACACACCCCAAAAAATCTCCATTACTGTCAATTACAAGTAAATAATACACAATAAGGATTCGGCGTAAATTTGTAATAAGTACAAGCCTCCACTTGCCTTAATAAAATAAGGAAATAATCAAGCTGGTACTTTCCCTTTGTGTTGTTCCTCCAACTCTTTGAAATCTAGTAATAATTAATTTCCCATAAGAAATTCTGATAATTAATACCCATATAGAATGTCTTAACTTGACCCCAAAATTACTCCCAAAAAGCAAGCCAAAAACCCTTTTCAATAATTAGGAAGTTTTCACGAAATTCAAGTCACCCTTGGCTTGAGGATTCTAAATATCAATTTTAAATCACAAATCAGGTTGAATTTGATAGCTCATTTATTAATTTTATTCATAAAATTTATGGTTTTTAAGCCCTCAAAGTGATTCTTGCAAAACATAAGAAATAAAGATGAACCCATGTTTAGTATCCCATAATAATAGGTGTTTTCGTTGAAAATCATACCAAGGGTGTTGAATCTTATAAAATTATTTATTGAATCATCCTAATGATAAAAATACCTTCTAATATGTCTAACAAGGGTTTTAGAGAACTAAAGTGAGGCTAAAAATTATGCAAGTCTTATATATAAAAAAGGAACTATGTGAAAGTCCCGGAATACCCTTCATTAAAAGTTGTTAGAAAATCTAGAAATTTTCCTAAATGTGAAGGAAAGAACATGGGGTTATGGATTTTGCACCCCATGCATGATTCATGCATTAGATAGGACTGTTTGTACATGGATTACACGACCAAGGCATGAACCGTGCCTCCCATGTATGGGATGTTTGACTTTTTTTTTAATTTTTTTTTTCTAACTTCTATTTTGAATTTAAAAACACATTAGGGACCCTGCAAACACAATCCACATATGAATTTTGAATGTCAAACACATTCTGTACCCATTCGAGTCATAAAAATGGTAATTGAAGGTTTTGTGACCCAATATTCCTAATTGTTGGTAAAATACAAACTTTACTCTAAAGTATCAAAATGTATCTGAAACTCATGGAACCCTATGCAAACCTTTTACTAGACCAAATTCAACCTTTAGGATCCTAATATATTGAAAAAATCCGAATCTGAGTGCTAAATCATTCAATGTTGACTAAAATCAAGCTTTAGCCTTAGAACTCTCAACACTATCTCGTCAAATGATTTATAATCAATATGAAAAGTCTATAATTTTGAATGATTATCATACCAGATCTATTTCAAAAAAGAGGAGCTAATTCAACTTGTAAAATTCCATTTTGAGACTCGTAACTCCAAATGAAGTCACAAAACTCAAATGTCTCAACATAAAGGCCTCTAATCACTAAAGAATTCCCAAAATTCATAACACTTTTTCTTTTGTTTCAAAAGAAACCCCAAAAACTAATCAAATATGACTCAGGGAAACTCTTAGGAAGTGTAAAAGGGTCAGCCGTAGGTAGGTTCCTTATAAATGGCTCAACTCTGAGGGTTGGACTGTAGGAAGGTATAAAATAAATGTAACAACTTTGAGGGTCTATGGTCTTATCCATGTGCACAAGGCAGCATCACATAGTGAGTCAAGTGAATAATATGCATGACCTTCCCCTGCCATCTCTTAATTTTATCTCTTAACAAATGATTCCATAAAGGATTATGAATAATCAATTATACTACAAAATAAATTTTAAAAGTTGTGACCTTTGAACGAAAATTCATGAACTCTGGTTAATTGATAGTAATCTCTAATTAAATGTAACAAACATAACTCTAGTTAGCGTCAAATACGACATACAAGGATCTATTCACTGTATATGATGGCTATGGAACTATAACTAACTTATATATGAATTATATAATAAATGAACCATATGAGCTCTAGGAAGTACGAAAGAAAGAAAGTATAGCTCTGGTGTCAATATGGTTGCCCATCTTGTAAAGATTATGTCAAGTACTCTAATCATATGAATAATAAATTAACTGAAATTCATGAATAAATTCCATAAATACTAGCGAATGTAATAACTCTACAAAATCTCATAAATAATGTATTTCCCGTAAGAAATCATGATAATTAATACCCATATAGAATTCCTTAACCTGGGTCGAAAATTACTCCCAAAAAGCCAAGCCAAAAACCCTTTTCAAAAATTAGGAATTTTTCATGAAATTCAAGTACATGACTTGTGGATACTAAATATAAATTTTAAATCACAAACTAGGTTCAATTTAATAAATAAATTAATAAATTTTATTTATAAAAATTATGGGTTTTAACCCCTTAAAGTGATTCTTGCAACTCATAAGAAATAATGATGAACCCATGTCTAGAATCCCATAAATAATAAGTGTTTTGGTTGAAAATCTTACCATGGTCCTTGAACCATTGAAACTGATAGCTTGAATCTTCCCAATGGTAAAAATGTCTTCTAAGGTGTTTAAAAAGGGTCTTGGAGAATAAAATTAGGCTAATAATCGTGCAAGTCTTGTATATGAACAAAGGAGTATGTGAAAGTCCCAAAATACCCTTCATTCAAAGATTTTGAAAAAACCAAAAATTTGCCGGTGTGGAGGTATGACCAGGGGGTATGGATTGTGCACCCCATGTATGAGCCATGCATTATCTAGGCTATTCACACATGGCCCACACAAGACATGGAACAAAACGTACCTCTTATGTACACGTTGTTTGTCTTTTGGTTTCTCAGATTTTGTTCTAACTTTTGTTTGGCCTTTCAAAACTTATTTGGGACCACTATGAACACAAACTATATATGAATTTTGAGTGTAAAAGGCATTTTGTACACATTGGAATTCGAGGTATTCATGACCCGATATTCTCCATTGTCGATAAAGCACAAACTTTAATCTAAAGCATTAAAACGTATATGGAACTCATGAAACCCTATCCAAACCTTCTTCTAGACCAAATTATACCTCCCAGATCCAATGAGATTGATGAACTTCAAAGTGAGTTCTAAATTATCAAATATTGACTAAAGTCAAACTTTGGCCTTAAATCTCAACACTATCTCGTCAAATGAGTTATCATCAACATGAATGTCTAGAAAAAAAAAATGAGAACGATGGTCATCCTAGACCTATTTCCACATTAAGAAGTTAATGTAACTAATGGAATTCCATTTCGTGACTCAAACTCCAAATGATGTCCCAAAACTCAATTATCTCAACATAAGGCCTCCAATCACTAAGTAATCCCAAAATTTAGAACGTTTTAGCTCTGATTTAAAACCCAATGCCAAAAAACTAACTAAATATGACTCGAGGAAACTCTCGAGGAGGATAAAATGGAAATTTTATTGAAAATACCAAATCTGACCTTCAGGGTCATTATATCATGCACTACTAAAAACCTTGTTGTTCCTCGAACAAAAAGACATAGAAATACCTGAAGATCTAAAAATAGTGGATATCTAGCATGCATATCATACTCAATCTCCCATGTAACATCCAAACCTAGGCGATGCTTCTACCGAACCTTTACCAAACCAATTTCCTTAGTTCTCAGCTTTCTAACCTTCCTATCTAGAATGGCTACAAGATCCTCCTCATAGGTCAACTATGGGTATAATGTTATAGACTTATAATGAATAACATGAGAATCATCAGGAATATACTTCCAAAGCATAGAAACATGAAAGGTAGGATGCACCACTGACAAACTAGGTGACAAAGACCTTAAAGGGAGTTTGCCAAGGGTGAGAATGAGAATTGAATTGATGGAATCACATAGATCTATTCACAACTATAGAAGAAGCTCGCTGATATAAAAAACCGGAGGATTCAATCCAGTCCCAAGTGTCCCTAGATTGAATCCTTAGTTAGAGAGAGGGGCTAATAACTCATAAGACACCTCTCCAACACATTTTTGAATCTAAACGGGCCAATAAACCGAGTGCAAAGCTTGTCCTTCTTCCCGAACCTCATTACACCCTTCATGGGTGACACCTATATCATAATAGGAACACCCTCCATAAACTCAAGGGTCAAACCTTCAGTCTGAATAACTTTTTTTTCTTCTTTTGGGATGTCAACAATCAATTATAAATAACTCAAACTTGCTCTATAACATCACAAACTAGATCTCTATCATGGGATCTTACCTCAAATACATTAAACCAACCGATTGGGGACCTATATCTCCTGCCATCTAACATCTCAAAAGGTGCTATCTAAATATTGGAGTGATATATATTGTTACAAGAACCTTCACTAACAGTAAGTGCTTATCCCAATGATATTTAAAATCTATAATGCAGGCACATATCATATCCTCCAAACCTGAATAGTCTACTCAGATTGTCCATCGGTCTAAGGGTGAAAGTTTGTACTCATGTCTAGCTGATTTCATAAGCCATATTATAATGCTTTTGAAAAATGAATAGTGAACAAGGATCCTAGATTCAAAATAATAGAAATAGGTTTACTATGTAAACAAATAATATGACTGAGGTAAATCTCCCATAACTTCTTAAATGTAAAATAAATCTTGATTGAATGAGAAGATTTATTCAGTCGATCCACAATGACCCAAATGGAGTCATATCCACCCATAATCCTAGGTAACTCCACTATAAACTTTGTGGTAATCCATTTCTACTTCCACGAAGAAATGGGCATACTTTGAGACATTCCACCCCAGCTATGATGGTAAAACTTTCTCTCTGATATTTTAATCACCTAGAAAAAACTCAGCTATATCCCTTTTCATACTACACCACCAATAGTGCTAATTCAAATCATGATACATCTTTGCCTTCCTAGGATGGAGTACCTCAAACTATGCGCCTCTTGCATAATCAAGCTAGTCAAATAACTACCTTAGGCCCACATATCTAGCTACCAATCCTCAAAACACCCTCTGGTTCAAGAATTGCCTCTTTTGCCTCACCCCTAAACACTTATCTCTAATGCAAACTTTTTCATCCTTGAATTGCCTTTCCTTAATCTTCTCCACAAGGAAAGAACGAGATTCAATAAAGGCAAGGACACCACTATCCAAAATTTACAAGAGAACCAAATTGTTTGCCAAACTATGAACCTCCTTGGCTAGAGGTCGTACCTCTACCCAAATTAATGCAAGGCTACCCATACTAGCTAATTTTCTACTTGAACAAACTACCATATTATCCTTACTTGGTAGATACAATAGTCATATCATAATCCTTTAAAAACTCAATCCACCGTCCTTGCCTCAATAGATTCCTCTGAATAAAGATATACTGAAGACTCTAGTGGTTAGTAAACACCTCACAATCACTTCGCATAAGTATTTATGCCATAACTTAACACAAATACCGCGACTTCCAACTCAAGATCATGCGTAGTGTAGTTCTTCTTATGGGTCTTAAAGTTTCTAGAAGCATGGGCGATAAATTTACCCTTTTACATTGATAATCTACCAAAACCAACTCAAGAAGAATCACAATAAATGGTGAAAGGCTCACCCTCTATGAAGTCAATAAGGCCTTATGCCTCTAGAAACTCTTCTCTTACTAATATGACCACTAAAATAGAACATTATTTTGGGTCAACCATGTCAATGGGATGTGATAGAAGAAAACACCTGCACAAAATCTGTGATAGTACCTTCCCAAGACAATAAAGTTGAAAATGTTTATAGGAGAAGTAGGCCTAATCCAATCACGGGCTACCTTAATTTTGGCTGGATTGACCATAATACCCTTCTTGGAAACTACGTGTCCCAAGAATGATACTGAAGTAAGATAAAACTTGCACTTGGAAAACTTAACATACAACTGATTCTCTCTCAATTATTGGAGTACAATCCTCAAGTGTTAAACATGGTCTACCTCACTCCTTTAATGGACAAATATGTCATAACTAAAAATGAAAATAAATAAATCCAAATAAGGTTGAAATACCCATTTGATCAACTCCATGAATGCTTCGATGTTATTAGTCAACCCAAAGGAAATCACTAAAAACTCGTAGTGACCACAACAAGTCCTGAAGGCTATCTTAGGGACATCCGAAGCCCTAATCCTCAACTGATGATAGAACAACCTAAAATCGTAAAAAATGCACCCTATAACTAAGAAAATAAATCATTGATCCTAGAAAAGGGGTACTTAATCTTGATAATAACCTTGTTAAGCTACCTATAGTCAATGCACATCCTCATCGACCCATCTTTGTTTTTCATAAACAAAAAAGAGCACCCCACGGTGATACATTCGATCTAATGAAACCCTTATCAAACAAGCCCTGAAGCTGATCCTTTAATTTCTTTCACTCAGTTAAAGACATACGATACAGAGTGATAGAGCTGGTCTTAGTGCCCAGCTCCAAATCAATAGCAATATTTATGTCGCTAACAACGGGAACACTTGGAAGATCTATAAGAAAGATATAAGAAAACTCATGCATCACTAGTACAGAATCCAACGGAGGATTATCAATGATGTATCTCAAATAAAGTCCAAATAAGAGAGAACCTTTATCAATCATTCTTTGTTCATGAAGCAAGGAAATCACTCTAGTAGGATATGAACCCCTAGAACCCTTCCACTTAATCTTTGAAATACAAGCATGCCTAGAGTAACTGTCTTGGAATAATAATCTAAGACTTTATTATGAGGATAAATCCAATCCTTACCCAAAAATAACATCAAAATATACCATGTCAAGGATAATCAAGTCTACCACAGTGTAATACCCTACCACAAAAAGAATTCAGGATCAGTATACTCGATTTACCACTAAAGAATTTCCTACGGGTGTAGAAGCATGGAGAGGAGAAGGTACATAATCAACCATCATACCAAATTCAAAATCAAAATAGGTAGAAACATATAAATAAGTTGAACCCTGATCAAATAATACCAAAGTGATTCGATGGTAACTGGAACAATACCTGTAATCACTGCATCAGAGGCCTCAGCCTTTGGTCTACCTAGGAATGCATAATAATGACCCCTTCAGGTACCAAAAGGAGCCTCTTCTCTACTAGCATCCTCGAAGCCATAACCTACCATCACATATACTAGGAGTCTGTCCGCCTCTACCAGGCTACACATCTACCTCAAACTCTCACTAGAGGCGCTAGTGTTCTAGCTAGAAACTGAGAACTAGGGTGAGTCCTTCCCTACCTCCTCAATGGGTAAGTTCTCTGCAAATAACTGGGATTTCCATAGGTATATAAAGACCTCGATAACATAGGTTGTTATGATTATCCGTATGATCCCGAATAACTACCACAACTAGGATGCCCTGCAGAGGACCATGAGATATCTAACCTTGGATGAAAGACCCATGACCATTGTACTTACTCTCAAAAGGCTGCATCATAGCCCGAACCGGTCTCTATCGAAGAGAGGATCCACCCTTCTTTAATGAACTTAAACCATGGTATGTATGCAACACCTGAGAATTGACCAACTGGATAGGTCCTCTTGCCCCTATTATCTCAAAACTCCTCTCGCTCAATTAACTCTGCCTCCTTGACTAGAAAAAGTATATTAGTAAAAGAAGCCCCTTGATGGTATTACCTTAATAATGAATTTTCAATAGATATCTAATCATTAATAAAATGTTGAATCTCTCGGCTGGATATGTTAGAAGTGAGCCAGCAATCCTAGTAACACACGAAACTAGGTCTTGTACCCTAACACATTTATGTCATCTTGGGAAAAGCCTTGAATCTGCACTGGTTCTCCTCCCTCAACTCCAATGTATATATTTGTCATAAAAAGATTACACAAACGCATCCTAAGCAATAGGGGTGACCCAGATGCGCTGTATGCTACATAAGATCATCACCACTATCGAGCTAGCGCATACAACTAAAGAGATGTGTATAAAATCCATGTGAGTCTAACGACCTCACACTCTCTAATAACTCCTAAAAAGTAGCTAAACACTCAATAAATCAGATAGGTAAGCTTGTATTATTATATAATGATAAATGCAAAATATAATAAATCAGCAAGAAGAAGAAGGTACAATGCAAAATCCATCTACAAAACCATCAAGAAATTTGTATCATAGTGTAAACGCCTCTAATATAAGGAATACATAGCTAAAAATAAATATATAAGTATCAAATGTCTATGATCCTCAAGTAGGATCTAATACATAATTGAAAGAGTTCGGGCATCTATCTGATGATTAACAACTACCTCAACTCTCTAAACTCATGAGCCTTAAACTTGATTGAAATCAAGGTAATCAAACTGCATATGACTCTGCACCTACACAAATATAGAAAATAAAAGGAGTGAGTACTAAATAAACAATGGTACTCGACAAGTATCCCTTGGCACTAAAATAAAACAATGATCTCAACCATAATCATCCAGACTTTAAGCTATAAATTAGTAGAACATCAATAGTTTATAATAAAAGAAAATAACAAATACAGGGAGTAGGGGTAATAATAAAAATATACATTACAACAGACCAGTAATGAATCAACAAAACCAAGATGTTCATTACTCCAAATCCAAGTTCCCATAAAAAAATTATCAAAAGAACATCACCATTCAAGTCAAGTGATAATACCTAACTCATATCAAGTGTATGATCCTATCCTTAGCCCATTTAAAGGCAGCCTCCTTCTCGAGTTCATTTCATAACTCATTAAAAAAACCCCACTCATTGTGTAAAGGCCTCATAGGTAGAGTCCCTAGAACCTCGACTAGTGTTCATTCCACAAGTTTGTCCGCACTAGGAATGGTACATCTGAGGAAAATGAGAATCAAACTCATAGAATAGACACTAATAATAATTGGAAAATGTAGAAATCTAACAGTATCAATCTTAACCATTTTATAATATCGATCTCGTCTAGATCCATTCGGACTTTAGATAACCATTAAGTTAGATAAGTCAATAACACATGAATGGATACATGGCATCCTACCAAGACATGCTCACAATGTATTAAGGGAGATTACGGGAATGCAATGCAATGCCATATGATATGATGAACTCATATATCAATACTTGTACCATGCCAGAATTACATAACCTCAGTACCATATGCCACATGTCTTTACCTATACTATGACAGAATGATACGTAAAACATGATCTATTATATAAAATCATTACCTTTACCATGCCAAAATTGTACGTCATACATAGTCTATCATATCATATATCATTACCTTTACACATTGAAATTATACCTCAACCATGGTCTATCATATTAAACATTATTTCATTTACGATGTCGAAATAATATGTCAGCCATGGTCTATTGATATGTGGTGAAATTACACTTTACTTACACCTATTTTGTTAGGAAATTAACAATCTTAGCATGTAAAATAGTGTCACTAGTGGACTAAATTTATGTTTTGTAGGTATTATGCAGTGACAATAAAAGTGCATAATGATCAATTGGGGTTGAAAAATAGAAAATAGAGGATACTGGACACTGATATCAAAATACTCTTCGCGATTGCAATAAAAGGAGACACAATTGCATCGAAGAAAAAGATAGCGGTTAACTGCTCTTCACGATCATGAAGTTGATAAATGCGATCGCGATCTGCCACCAGATAGACCTATGCGATTATGAGGGTTATGGGAAGCAATCGCGATGAGATGAAATATAGAACCTCGTGATTATGGAAGGAAATAATGCATGATCATGTAGTGCATTATTGTCAGACGGCTAGACAATTATGAAATTTCACATAACTGAGCTAATTCTACATATTAACCTAAGAAGTTTATTTGTAATTGAATATTGAATAGAACATTGGCATTATTTGGGTAAAAACACATAAAAGGGAGGCTTGAAACCAACCATCTACATCTAGAGTTAGAGATTTAGAACTTTGTATTGCAATATTCTTTACAAATCTCTTCTTCCCTAGCTTTCATTGTTTATCTTCAGTGTATAGACTTTTATTTTTATTTAAATCTGTTCAATAGTTGTAAGCTTATTAATCTAACCCAAATTGGTACATACAAATTCTTTTTCTCTAGATTGAAATATTTATATTTGGATTTGGGTGTTTAATATTATCATATGCTTTGGTTTTAATTATTCTATAATCAATTCGATGAATGCTTTGGTTCATGCATCTTCATGAGTGTATGCAAACATAATCTCTACATAATGACTGATTTCCAATGGTCATAAAAACTAGAACTTTCCTAGGTTTAACTAGAACTAACCCTGAGGTTGAAACTAGGAGTTGAGATTATGATAAGAAATTTGGGGCATTAACCCTTATCTAATGGTTGCTTTTGTAGAAAGAGTAACATCTTGAGTTATCTTGATAAGGAAAACATTCTCTGTCACAGACCTAACCCGGTGTAAAAGAGATTTATCTAGTATTAAAGGTTAAAAACACTTAGGTAAATAGTGTTGGCTTTAGGTGTAACTCTTCACTTAGGAAGAATTGTAAAACCATAAATGCTTATAATTTTTTAATTACCGTAGATCATTGAAGATATAAATTTCCTATGTTTGGTTACTTGCTATCTTTGCATTGTGAAGTCACTGATCAAAACATGTCCATAATTCATACTTTATTATCTTTTATCTTATCCTTACCCCCATATACTGTTCTATCTGTTCAAGTTATAGTCGTGGCACTTTAGTTCCCGTTCTTACTTAATTTCATCGCATATTTTTCTTTGTGGGATTGACCTCGATTCTTTGTTGGGTAATTATATTTAACAATGTCCGTGTACACTTTTATATTGGTTTTGAAGTGTAATTTTGAGCTTCATAAAAAGTAGCACCATTTCAGGGGAATAATTTAGGGTATTGAGTTAGTTTAGAAATTAAAGTGTAGTTTCTTTAATTTTAACTTATTAATATTTGTCTATATTTGTGTTGTTTATTTTTTTTTTTTTTTTTTTGATAGATAGATGTTTTTTATAACTATGGCATCTCCGTCCAAAGAGTGTGTTTGGTGATAGCTAACTCTATTGTCCAAGCTATTAAAGTGTAGAGTCATGGCATTACCTATGTGGCAATAAGAAATAGTTGAGGAAGTGCTCAAGTATTGGATTCTTTTATCCATGCTTGTGAGTGCACATAACGAGTTGTGCCTCAGAGGATGGAGAAACTTGAAGAAACTTAGAAATATGCCAAGGGATGGAGCAACTTGAAGAGGATACTTGATCATAGGCAGATTTACCTGCCTATAAGCTATATACCTTGTATGAATCTACTTTGTTTAGAGAATAATTACGTAATGTATAATGTGTTTTCATATTGAATGTGAGGAATTTCGACTAACCTATGTGTTTAGATTCTTTTCAAGAAATCATAAGCATATGGACAAAAACAAGTGAGGAAAAGACAAGACAAGAAGAAAAGAAAGATTTCCAGCAAAAATA
>JBDJHY010799250.1:0-15283 GCA_039654485.1 Withania somnifera | reverse complement strand
AATCATTCCAACAACCCTTGAAGTTGATTATATAGGCTCTTAGAATGTCCTTCAAAGCCTGGATAGTCCTCAGCCTGATCATCTATCTACGGATGAAAATGTTTTATAAGGTGAACCTATGAACAAAAACCTTTTAGGAAATACCTCTAGAACTACAAGGTAAAATGATTACCCCTATCTCAAATAATGGACAAGGGCACACCATGAATACGTACTAACTCCTAAAGGTATAGTCTACCATAATCCTTTGCTGAAAAGATGGTACGAACTAGTAAGAAATAGGCTGACTTAGTAATCCTATCCACAATCACCTAATTGGAGTCACACTGTCTCTTAGTATGTGGTAGATCAGTAATGAAATCCATATTTATGACCTCTACATATATATGGTAATATTAAAAATCTTTGTTATCTTCTAGTGTTCTACTTTAACTTGCTGGCAACTTAGACACAACTACAAAATTAGTTATGTATTTCTTCATCCCGTTCCACCAATAAACCTCTATCAAATCCATGAACATATTGGTTGCACCAGGATGGATAGAGTACCTAGAACTATAAGTATCGTACAGGATCTTACCTTAAGACCATCAATATTAGGGACATAAAAAATGACCCTGATATTGAAGCACAACTTCTCACCCTTGGAAGAAAACTTGCACTTTCTACTTATCAATAAAACCCTTGAGTTAGTGCAACACCAAATCACTATTCTAATTCTCCTTCAGTTTAACAATTAAAAGAGATTCAAAAACATTATGTACTATCATCCCAATATCATTAGAACCAACCAACCTTACACCCAAAGGCATAAGGATGGGAACATCTTAAGTAATATCCTTTTTACCTTCATCAACATGACTCAGAATCTATATGGATAGTCTGTCGAGGGCATCAGCTACAACATTTTCCTTACCATGGTGGTAAAGCACACTTATATCTCAGTCCTTCAGCTACTCTAATGAAGATTCAACTCTTTCTGGCTGAACACGTACTGAAGAGTCTTGAGTTTAACATTGGTATGTATAAGGATGAACTTGTATTTGATATAGTGCCAATGTTAGGTTGTCATATATTATTAGGGAGACCTTAGCAGTTTGATAGAGATGAATGGTTAGTGAAAACATCCACATAAACACCTTACAAATAATTTCTCCAAATCTTCAAAGAAAATCCTACAGTTGCCAACTCAAGATCACGAGTTGAATAGTTCTTATCATAAACCTTAAGCAATCTAGAAGAATATGTTATGAATTTCCCATTTTACATAATAATACACTTATTACCAACCCTAGAAGCATCAAAATAAACAATAAATCCCTTAGTACCCTCTGGCAGGGTTAGAACTAGATAAAGATCTACTTATAATTCATATCCCAAAAGCCCTTCTCACAACTATTAGATCACTCAAACTTGACCTTCTTCTAGATCAACCTAGTAAATGGAGAAGCTAAAGATGAAAATTCGGGTACAAAACTCTAATAATACCTAGTTAAACCCAACAAAATTCTATTTACTAATAAAGAGGTGGGCCTCGGACACTTCTTCATAACATCTACTTTTTCATAATCAACCTAGATACCCTCATTGAGGACCATATGGCTGAAGGCTACAGATTTCAGCCATAACTCATATTTAGAAAAATTAGCATATAATTAACCATCTAGAAGGGTATGGAGGACTATTTTCAAATAACCATCATATTCATCTTCACTCCTGGAGTAGACTAGGATTTCATCAATAAATATAATCATGAATCAATCAAGGTAAGGCTTAGACACACTGTTTATGAGATACATAAAAGTAGTTGGGGAATTGGTAAATATAAACGACATGACTATAAATTCAAAATGATCATACTGAGTTTGAATGTAACTCTTTCGAATATCATACTCCTTAACTTTGAGCTAACCATAATTGGACCTGAGATCTATCTTACAGATATAACTGGCATCCTGAATTTGGTTTAAAAGGTTAAATTCTAAGGATAGGATACTTATTCTTTATGGTGACCCTAACTACCAATAATATATATACTTATAGAGAGAACTATTCTTTTTTGGCACGAATAAGACAGGGCCACCCTAGGGTGAGACATTGGGCCTGATGAATCCCTTGTCGAAAAGATCTACTAATTGCTTCTTGATCACTTTGATATCCAATGGAGCTATCTTATAAGGAATAATATATATGGGTTGAGTATTAGGAAAAAGATCTATCCTGAAGTAAATCTTTCGGTCGGGAAGTATACTAGGAATATCATCAGGAATCACTACACTAAATTCCCTAACACATGGAATTGACTACAAGGTGGGGCTACAATACTCAAAGACCTTAACCCTTAACAAATGATATATACAACTTTTGGAGATCATCTTCCTTTACTCAAGGTGGTAGATGAAATGACCCTTTGGTACAATAGAGCTACCCCTCCCCCTTCTCAAAACCTAACTCACTAGAGATTAAAAGTTGACTATTATTGTTCTCAATTCAACAGAGGAATAACATGCAACCAATACATGCTAAGGATGATGTTGAAATATACCATAATTAACTCTATCAAGTTCATAGAGGTGACCTTCCTAAGAACTAAAACTGCACAATTCTAATAGACTCTTTCAAAAACTATGGAATCACCAATTATAGTAGAGACTGAAAATGGCTCCGAGAAAGGATCAGGACTAACACTAAATCTCAAAACAACATATGGTGTACCAAAATACAAAGTAGTAGTTGGATCTAACAACACAAAACAATCTATGGAGAAGGCTTGTAACATACCACTAATGATGTCGGTGACTCTTCTTAGCCTTGAAGGGACCCAAGTGCATATAATCAGATCTGGTACTTTCTACTACCCATACAGAAGGTTTCACCTGTTGAGTAGGGTGGGATGGAGGAGTTTTTGATGTTGAAGATTGAGCTTTGATAGAATTTTGATTACCTTTTCTATCCACTGAGAACACCCTCAACCTGTGACCCAGGTGGCCACAAGAAAAATAGCCATCCTGGTTGTCTAAGAATCTTCTTGGGTGATTCTTACCAAATTTATTTCAAGTGAGAAAATCCAAAAAATTAGATAGAAAACTACCCTGAGACTTAGCCCCAGAAGGCTTCCTTTTTTAAAACTAATGTGGTGCAGGTGCCAAAGATGGTGTACTAGTTGAAGATGGAGATAGTGCTGAATACTTTTGCTAAGAAGGAGTCTTGTTTCCCCCACCAGGCCTCTAATGCTGACTCTAATGTGGATTATTAAAAAATTTCGTATTGTTCTGCCTTTCTCTCTCCTTCATCTACTAGGCATAAGTCATAAGTTTGGAGATGTTATATCCCTAATCAATAAGCAGTTTTACACTTTTTATTCACTAAATCATTAATATCATAAATATGATTTCTCATTCTTTCCCTATGATAAGAAACTATCTCTATAGAGTCCTAAGACCATATTTTTTTTCATATGCATTAAACCTTTCCTAAGGTTTGTGAACTCTTCTACCTTTTCTTCCTTTAACATCCTGGGAAAGAACTTGTCTAGTAAAGTCTTGACAAATACCTCCCATGTACCTGGAGAAGCACACTGACCCCTAAAATCCTTCCACAAACTGAACCAGAGGTAAACCATATACTTGAGCTGGTACTTTCCATCCTTCATATATGAGTTACATCAAAGATATTCACAACCTCATCCATAAAGTTCTATGGATCTTTGTCAGCTTTAGAACTAGTGAAATTGAGTGGATTTATTTTGATAAATTTATGAACTCTAGTGGAAATGGTACCCCAGCTAAGGCTGCAAGAGATGTAACTTGCTAGTTGACCTTGGCAGTGACTGCCCTAAAAACTGGATAGGAACTCTGAACACTATAGTTATGTGTTGCTTAGGTTGAGCAGCTAGAGATGGTTGGGATGCTTCCTTGACCTTCCAAATGGGTTGTCTACGAAGAGGATTATTGATGTGAAAGGATAAAGAACAAATTAGAGGAATTTTTACTTGGATTCCATAGCAAGAAAGAAGTAAGACTTTTTCCTAAATGCTCTGTATCTTCTCTGTTATTAGTGTAGTGTGCTACTTACCCGAAAATGAGATTCTACTATATGATACCAAGTTTGTCACTCTATGAGTCTATATCCTGGATGGAATACACACTTAGGACCCACAAATGGGCCTAAGCTAGCCCTTGGTACCTGTATATGGCTACTGACTAACAACATACAATGGAACATACTCATCACAAGATAAGTAACAAAGATGAGAAAGAATGAATAGTTAAAAAGTCTTAGGGATTGGACCTGAAAAATATCAAACCATAACCAACCTCAAAAAACTATAACATAGCGTATGAAGCCTTTATCAACTAGGTTGAGTTGCTGGGACCGATCCCAGCTAACTCTCCAACCTGCTGCACAATATAAAACAAAGAGAAATATATGATACTATGCTCCTCGTACATATTAGGAATGACCAATATGGATAATCAGCAACACCGGACTAAGCTCTATGAGGAAGCTCTAGGAGGTGAGGAATACTTGTCTCTACATTATCATAAAATAATGCAACACAAAAATATGGTCATTATGTAAAATATATTAGTATATGAGATCATGCATAAAAAGTGGTTAAAAACAATTATATATGATGAGCAAGAATATTAACTTGAAGTAAGACATGAGATAAATATTAAGTTCATAAATCATGTGTGATGGTCAAAATTATATGCATAAGCTAAAATCATACTAAATCTTTCTAAGTCATTGGAAAATCATAATAGGCTAAATATATTAGGCCAAAGCAACGTTTCATTTCAAAAATCACTAAAAATATTGTAGGAGATTCTTCTAACTAACATAAACCATGATATGAGAAACTCGGGGTCCAGTGTACTAAACCATACACTGAAAAGGAGCATAAATTCATTTTATGGAACTTAGGCATTAACCTCAAAAAACAAGTAAAATATCAAGTCTTCTCAGTGCTAAATACTTCTCCCCAAATATGCACTATGCTAATATTCCTAAAAAGGTTCTAAAGGGACATATCTAGATGCCCAACATCTAAAAGTTTTGATGTTCTAATTTTATTATATGAAAATAATGTAGGAACACTTGCAAATTTATAATACTTGCTTCCAGAAAGGTCAGTATACATCAACAAGAAGGATCCTTTAACTACTTGGTACCACTTATAACGGGTATACAAAGACCAAAGATATTCATTGATTAACAACAACAACAATACACCTAGTATATTCCTACAATGTGGGGTCTAGGGATGGTTGAGTGTACGTACTCCATACAACTATGTCAAAGGTGAAGTAGAGAGGCTATTTTTGATAGACCCTTGGCTCAATATAAAACAATCTAAACAATATAATACAATCGCAAGGAACAATTTAAAGTAAAGTAACCAAATAAAATCATCTAAAAGCAAGGCAAGGCTACCATAAACTAATATCACAAACGATTTACCCAAACCAACCAACCTCACCAAAACTATAAGACCCAGAACCTACTCTAAAAAGAATACCCTACCATCCATCACCCCCTAACCCAACCTACTAACAAGAACTAACCTTCTACCTTAATACACGTCCACCACACCTTCATATCTAGGGCGATTTACTCGGTAAGTTGTAATTGTCATATGTCTTGCATAATCATCTACCTCCAATATTTATTCAATCTACCTCTAACTCTCTTAAATCCATCCATATCCAACCTCATATACCTCCGTACAGGGGAATTCATGCCCCTTCTAACAAAATGACAGAACCATCTCAACTCGCCTCCCGTATCTTCTCGTCCACCGAGATAACACCCTACCTTATCTATAGTAACCTTATTCCAAATCCTATCACACTTATTAGGCCCACAAATCTATTTTATCATCCTCATCCCCTCCCCTTTCAGCTTTTGGAAGTAGGACTTCTTCACCAAGCAATAATCCTCCCCATACAAAATAGTTGGTCTAACCGCCACTCTATAAAACTTACCTTTAAATGTAGGGTGTATCTTTTTATCACGAAAAATCCTAAATATGACTCTCCATTTCATCAAAGTGGCACCAATAAGATGGAAGACATCCTTGTCAATCTCAACATAAGCCTAGATCATAGACCCAAGATACTTGGAACTATATCTCTTAAGGATGGCCACCGTATCAAGCTTAACTATCACATCATCCTCCTTCTCTACCTCATTAAAATTTTACTCCAAATACTCTGTCTTTATCTGGCTCAATCTAAGTCTGTTAGACTTAAAAAAATTCCTCTAAGCCCCCAACCTAGCATTCACTTCTCTGCGGGTTCCAACAATACAAACTACATCATCTGGAAATAACATACACTAAGGAAACTTTCCTTGAATTCCCTGTGTCAAATCATCCATCACAAAGGTGAATAAAAATAGGCTCAGAGTCGATCCCTAATGCAGCCCTATGAAAACATAAAAATGGCTTGAGTCTCCTTCCACTATTTGTACATGAGTCTTATCTCCATTGTACATATCCTTAATCAACCTAGTGTGTACCACCAGGACACCTTCAAAGAACCTCTCTTGGAACTTTATCATAAGCTTTATCTAGATTGATAAATACCATAAGTAGATGATGATTCCTTCCCTATATTGCTAAACCAGTCTCCTTTCTAGATAAATAGCTTCAGTAGTTGAGTGTCTTGGCATAAATACAAAATGATCCTCAAAAATAGTAACAATCTTCCTTAGCCTCAACTCTACTACCCTTTCCCAAACCTTCACAATGTGACTTAACAACTTGATACCCCTATAGTTGTTATAATTATGAATGTTACCTTTATTCTTATAAAATTGGATCATCGTACTCGATCTCCAAGATTAAGGCATCTTCTTCATCCTAAAAATTTTATTAAATAGCTAGGTCAACCATGCCATACCTTCCTTACCAGAGCACTTCCAAAACTCCACTGGAATCTCATCTGGCCTAATCTGTCTACCCCTACATATCCTATGAATAGCATTCTTTACCTCCTAATCCATAATATGCCTACAATAACAATAATTACACCACCTCTTCGAGTGCTCCATGTCATCTAAAATAACATCTTTGTCCTCCACATTGTTCAAGAGCTTATGGTAGTACGACTCCACCTCTTCATAATGAGGACCTCTTCTATAAAAACTTTGTTGTCCTTATCCTTGATATACTACACTTGATCCAGGTCACAGTTCCTCCTTTCCCTCATCTTGTCCAGACTGTAATATTTTCTATCCTCGCCTCAATCCTCAAATATTGTGTGTACTCTTTCAAACATTAAAGTTTTAGCAGCAGTAATTGCTAACTTTTCTGCCTTTTGTTCCCTCTAATAATCTTCCCTATTCATCTTCTTCTCCTTATCGGTCATAATCTCCACCAACTTTACTTAGGCCTTCTTGTTTTCCTCCACCTTTCCTTGAACTTCTCCATTCCCCCACCAGTACCCTCGATACTTTCCAGCATAACCTGGCAACACCCAACTCCTCTCTAAACGTTTCTTAGATTCAACTAGTAGTCTTATCCTATATATTATTTACATCCCCCTACTCTTTTAATACCCCTAGTCCATATACTTCCCCCTATATGTAATGGCCCTCAGAGCCATTTTCGTGATTCAGTGGCTTTTATGCATTTATAGCATTCTTGTGGCTGCCCTAAGTGATTGTGACTTGATAGAATCGGTAGGTTAGCTCCCTGGAAGTTTTATGGGTTACATTTCTTCAAATATTATTTCTTTAGGACTTACTCCACTTATATGATCTCGAATATTCTTTTCGTTGATTCTTTGAAGTCTAAAATATAGATTACATTAATAATCCATATATAGGTTGTGGAAGTCAAACTCTGTTTCCATCTTTTAGCCACAATTGTTTAGGTCGAGTTTGGATGGGGGCCACAGCTTTGCGATCACATGGACTTGTTTGCGAGCACATATCCTAAGCCCATTATGAATTGTTATCATGTGGTGGTGCATCGTGATTGGATAGGCTAGAGGTGACTATGGGTCTCAATCGCATCATGGTGGAACGCAATTGTGAAGGTCACCTGACAGGCCTATATATATTTCTTTCTTCCCCTTTTGGACGAAATTTCATCCTTTTCTCAAAAGGTTTCCTTGAAAGTTGAGCTCCGTATATGTCTTAGAGGTTTAATTTAAATCTTCACTTCGTGGATTCATATCTCAGTGGTTCTACGATCATTTCTACCAAGAAATTCTTTGTTTCTTTATTATATAAACTTTACGGGCTTATTTCTACCTTTAAATTTAGCTCTATTTTGTACCATATAGTGTACTAGCTATGCTCTATCATTAGTATAAGTATTTTACTTATTTGAGCTATTAGGGTATACAGACCCGATTTTAGCTTGGATTTTGACCCCGTTATTTATATAGAAATATAGGTCCTTTTTATTTGTCTATCATGTGGGTTATATTTTTATAGCCACACATGATTCCAAGCTTCGTACATGAGATTTGGATTTTTTGGCATGCTTCTCGAGGACATAATCGAAATCTAGGTAGGCAATAATATACTTTCTTCAGACTGGGTATTAGTGAAGTATATGTATGGTAAAGCCCCATATCGAGGCCGATATTATTAGTCAAGCCTCGATATGATGATTCTTCCAGCCCATGGACCATTTAGCTGGCTTGTAGCTTAACTACTTACCCCAGGGGCACTATTGACCTATCCATATATCTCATGTCTACTCTGGACTGCAGTTTGGTCGTGGAAGGAGTAAAACCTTTGATGCTTATTGTTATACACTAACTCTGAATCGTAGTGAGGTTAGGGAGTGGCTTATACTAGGTATTGGAGCTTAGTAGCTATCTCCCGATTTAGGTTGGTCACTTTAGAGCCGATCTATGTAGGTTGATTATTATATACTCTGCCTGTGCTATAATGTATGGTTATAGCAAGGGTGGTCCTTTCATGCACCTGGTAGGCAGTTGTTTTTCCACTGGGTGGTTAGTGGCCCATATGATGACATCATTCCCTAGGTCGGTGTGAGTCTGGGAGTAAGTTGTATCGGATTGAGCTATGGTAGCTCCATGTTTTTTCTAGTATGGGTGTGTACTTGGCGCTTAAAGGGTACCCTTTAGGCATCTGTGGAATTTGGGATGCATTTACTCGAGGCTCAAGACTTGGGTTAGTCTAGAAGAGTATTATACCTTTGTGACTAGGACTTGGAAGTCATCCTATAAATTCCAATTTAGCATGTTGGTTAGTTTTATGTTGCAAGCATTCATTAAATGTTCTAAAAGGGTAATGGGATTTTGACAAAATAATTATCAAAAATTAATTTCTTTTATATATATTTATAATTTCGACGATTGTGCTCATGAGAAGCATGATATTATTTTCTCATATCATTTGAGGCTATTTTTTCACTATCATTTTATTCTCTTGATACTGCCTATAAGGCGACAGTGTGTTTTTGAGATTTGGATCTTAGCCTACATGGATGGACTTAGGTTTTCACTGAGATATGATATACGGGATGAGCCTGAGTTTTTTGAATTTTTTCCTGATGATTACGGCATTGGATTACTTTTTATAAAGATTTTGTACGTGGGATTGGATCTCTCTATGGACCTTCTGACCTGGGTCTCCATGCCTTGGGTATATTACATAGCCGGGGGAGAGGTATGCAAGTAGGCTGCACAAGTATATGGGAAACTTTCATACGTCCGCTCTAGATTGAGTTATATATCGGGAAGGGTGGGTAAGGAACTATTTACTTTTCAGCACCCCTTTGTATTGCATCCTTATGTATTGATTTATACCCTTCGGGACTTGCGAGGGGAGTAACTATTGGGTAATTTGGTTCTCTAATTGTACCTACCGGTAGAACGGGGTACTGATATGGTTTGTTTGCTAGTAGACTTTATTTGTTCCTTTCTGTGTCTAGTAGGTACTATTCGTGCACATGTTGTAATTGATGTTAGCTTAGTTGATTGATGGTTTGGTATTTACTTTTTGGTCCTTTTTTATGTTGGTTACATTGGAGCTCCAGGTAAGTGTCACGTTGGGTCGTGATTTGCTTGTGGCTTGAGTCTATGTGTTAGACCTTGTCAGTGGCTTTATTCATGCCTATTAGTTGATACTATACATGTTGGTAGTTTCCCCTTCATTGCATTCACAAGCTATTGTTGTATTTGCCCTTATGGTGGTGTATTATGTACTAGTGCCTTAGTTGCTTTTCACTGCTCTTTACTTATTTTATGCTTACTTTTGCCTGATTGTCCTATGATGCCTACTGGGTACCCATTGTTTTTTAAACTCATACTATACTTCTGCATCTTTTCTCGATATAAGTTCTAGTACGAGTTATCAGGGTAGACACGATCGTTGACACTAGTTTGGTGTTGTTTAGAAAATATGGTGAGCATTTTGTGTTCATGTTGTCTAGTCTTCTTTCTTCCTCTACAGTTGTTCCACTATGGGTGGTAACGAGTACCTTTTGTATATAGATGCTCTAAAGCCATGATACCAGGTTTTGGGAAGTCATGTTCAATTACGTAATTGGTGTCTTACTTTTATTTCTTCTCTTCATCTCTAATGCCTTTTCTTTTAGTTTTTTGGTACTGGCCCGTCGCTTCTTGCTTGGGATAGGGTTAGGCTTGTCGACAGGTGAAATGTAAATGACATCAAAACTCAATTTTCAAGTCGTGACAGGGTAGTCGGAGCTCTAGGATCACTAGTGACGTTGGATGTAAGAGAAAGCATTTGATAGAGTCTAGCGGATTGGTATATAGACATTTGTATCCTCTCTTCGGGAGGCTTCTTGGAATTTTAATGGAAAGACTCACACTTATTAACTCCTTACATGAACTGTATGGTCATTAGGTTTTTTATCATTTTATTTGGCTCTATTCCTTGAATATGACTGGAAAAAGGACCTTAGTGTGTCCTAGTGAGTTTCCCGTGCGCATTCCCAGAACTTAAGAATCAAAGTTGGACAACAGGGGACTATATCACCAGATACCTGGATTAGGATCCCACGAGAGATGCTATAACACGAGAGCTTTAGGGTCCCATGATTCAGAAAGGAGTGGTAAGGGGTACTTCTAGGGAAGCGCCTTATGGGATGAGTTGGTCAAATTTCATCACAAACCTTTGACTATATGGGACTATGCAGAATATTTAGTGAACAAGTCGGGGATACTACCATGTTTTATCCTACCAGGTAGTAGAGTGTGGGGTTTCTTCAGAGGTTTGATCTTGCCTCTCCATTTTCATATAGAACATTTCATAGACGAGGGACATTCCCTTGGCATAATTTTATAGTTATCAGTTATGGATAGGGTCTGCTATGTAACCTATGGGATCTGAAAATAGAGAGCCCACCAGTAGGTTATGGTTCATGATTCGACATCTGGGTCAGTGAGGGGAGGTTCAGAATGGGTTGTTTTAATGTGTAGATTTTGGACACAAGGTTATTGATTTCCCCCATCCTGGGGCCCTATTCCCCCGACAACTTGGATTGAGTAGCCAGAGTTCAAGTCTAGTTTGTTTGGCCTTGCCATCAAATTTTAAGGATGTGTCTAGTGATATTTGATCCATGAGTAAACGGTATGTTGGAAAGGAGTTAAAGCAACATACATAATTGGATCAGGCCAATCATTCTATTCAGATCCCACCTCAACAAGCCGATAGAGGCCAGGGTTTTCAGAGTAGTCGGCACTTTATGGCATTGATAGTAATTATCGACTATCTGGGAGATGTCATCATAGGTAGGATAGGGGTAAGCCTCTGCAGAAGTATTAGGGACAGCCTTATATTTTAGTTCAGGCCTCCTCTCTATCAACGGATATCAGTCAAAGAAGTCAGCCCGTTAAGGGAACATATACTAGGATTTGATGTCGTGGTGGACCAAGGGGATCCATTAGAGGTTTTGGCCAAGGCAGTTATGAGTATGGGGAGCCAATATATTATACTCTAGAATTCCCTTGGTGCAGGTCCATTCAGTCAATACCAGTTACAACCTTGTAGTAATAGTTAGTTGGAGTGGCTGAGAGTTTTAGTGGTTAATGTTTTTCTTGTTGAGGGATTGGTTATTTAGACAGGGAATACCCCAGTTGTGGGTGTTTTAATCAGTTAGTAGCTAAAGTTTTACAACGCTTCTTCATCCTTTAATCCATATCCATAAAGAGCGTGTCTCAGGTAATTTGCCTTCGATCTCTATGTACGATTTGGATTTATTGTATATCCCTGCCTAGTTGTCCTATGTGAACTCGATATGATTCTGACTTATTTCTTGCTTCTTCTATTTATGCTAACTGAGTGACCTTATCCTTAATGATATGGTACCATAGACTAGGGTTAGGCCCTACTGTTAGCCTTTGATGTTGTCACTCTTTTTTATGTATTTATTTGGGGGCACCTGGGTTGTCATTTTGATTGGCGGGCTGAGTCTTTTCTGTTAGCCCAGAGAGTTTCCTGTGATTCTTTGTCAGGATGTGGTCCTATGATTCAGGGGCTTAGGTCCTAACAAGGAAGGCCTTACTATAGTCTAGCTGAGATTTGAGCACCCTCACCTTGTCCTACCCTGAATGGTAGATGTTGTTCCTAAGGTACCTTGATTCTCATGTATAAGGAGGAAAATTTTAGTGGTGGATCCTAGTGAGGGATTTGAATTTTTTGTCAAGTTTAGCTAGTAGGTGTTGTAAGATAGCATAGTTGAGACCTTTGTTTGATAGTAAGCCTTAGTGATTTCTTTAGGCATGGTCAGGTTACCCTGTTTAGCCTAGACATGGGATTGTTCTATTGTGATTATACCTTAGTCGTTACCAGAGTATCTCAACGAATTGATAGGGATCCTTAGGTCCTTGCCGATTTAGATATTTATTACATTTATGTCATACAGTTAGTCCCTCGGGAGTTCTTTTTAAAATTTTGTGTTCTAGATTTCTTTGTTCTTGCGGGCAGATGCATTGATATCCTATAGTAATTATTCCCGTCCATGAACTATTCTGTAGCCCCATATTATGGCTAGCATTAATTGAGACCTTCATTGGTTGATTCTAGAGGACCAAAGAGAGCGGTTGTTAAGAGTAGATGAATCTCCCTTTTGGTTCATTCTTTTTGGTTCTAGAGTGACTGTCAAGGCGTTATCCTTATCTTTCTGCATGGTAGGGCTTATGGGGTTGGCAGTTATCTATTGAGTTCCCTCGGTTGGGGTTGCTGGTGGTTAGTCCTTGTGCTCATAGGCAGGTAGCTATGATGGTTGGTAGCAGTTCTTGTTTAGTTGGGGATTGAGATTTTTATATCTCAGAGGACTTCATACGTCCAGTTCTTTGATTTATTTCCAATCTTAGTCGGTTGATGCAGTCATCAGTCTTGATCCTTGTAAATGTGTATGGATGTGGTTTCTGCTATTTCTCTTATGTTTGGATCAGCGATCGGTATGTTGGGTTGTGATTCAATTTTATAATCGTGTTATTCATATAAAAGTCAGGATACTTCTAGATTTTGAGTTACGGGTACCTAATGGTAAAAGGTTATGAGTAGTTGGAATTTATTCCTGTTCTCAATTTGTGATGATCACTAGTTTCAAGCAGTTGGCTTTTGTTGATCTTAAAGTCTTGACTTGAGGCTACTATCAGGATGTGGGTAATATTACAAAGGGTTGTTTGGATCAATTCCAATTTTGATGATTAGGGTCCAGATAGTCATCTTGTTTTAGTTTTGAGCCAAGAGCAAGGTTGACTTTTGCAGAAAAGGTCAGTTGCTATTTATGGCACCTACTATGGTTGATTGTCAGTTAGTGTAAGTTTCCTTTTGTGATATTGTTAGTCGATTTTACCAGAGGAGCTCGTAATTTGGGGTTCAATTTTTTTTATTTTAGATAGCGGTACTAGATTCATTTATCAATTTTTAGGACAATATAGTACTGATTTGTCATTCACTGACTGACAACCAATATGAGCGGGTCACATAGGTACCTTAGGATGCACATGAGCTTTTGTCCTCATTTTTTGGTAATGATTAAGTTTGATGTTTGGACTTCACACAGCTTTATATAGTGATAGTCTCTATTATAGAGTCCATAGGATGCTATGTGGGGATTGATTCACGATGCTTGAATTTCTAGCAGATGTTTTTCGAGCACCGCAGTCCAGGTGGCATGTTACAAAAGACTCCCTATTCCTAAGTAGAAGTGAGAGAAGATTATCATGGGTTTGTTGTGGAATCTCTCATATTTATCAAGGTCAGATTGTACAGGGATCATCGTGGATCGACTGGCCAAATTCGCTCACTTTCTACCAACTTTGTCTTCTTACGATGCTGAGAGATTTGACGCTTGATATTTCAGAGAAACTCTTTGTCTATATAAGGGTGTCAGCTTCTATTATATCATTTAGGGGTACATAGTTTATTTCTAATATCTGAGGACTATACAGTGTGAGATGGTGCAATGGTAGCTTTGAGGGTAATATTTCACCCACAGACTGTCATGACCCAATTTTGTAGATCATGATGGAACCTACTATATCACTAGTAGGAGAACTAAACTTTGTAGTTCGAAGCCTTAGCAGAGGACTACTATATTAATTGTGAAAGAATATCAAAAGTGACAAGATAAATTAATAAATTTGCAGAATTAATTATGAAAGAACTAACTACCCAAAATCCTGTAAAAGTGCCAAACGAACCACTAAGTACAGAATGATAAAAATGAAATAAATATATTGTCAAGATGTCTTTGAAATACATTGGAGATCAATAAAATATAAGTCTAAAGAGAAGAAGGAATAAGCTGGACGCCAAGCACACCCAGAATCTCCAATATGAATAGAATCCGAATGAACAACGACTTGTAAATCACGAGCGGGAACCTGTACCCGGATATGCACAAGTGCAAGTGTAGTATGAGTACAAGTTGAAGAAGCAAGCCATACTCATTAGGGTTCGAGGGCCCACTAAGCGCATAACAATAATAAAAGCAGTAAATAACAGAGTACAAGAAGAAGGGTCATAGAAGCAAACAATATAATATGGGAACTAATAACTCAAGTATGAAACAGGTGTCACATAAACTGATAGTGCTAGATAATCACATAATAGGATCACAGGTAATGGAAGAGAACTTACCCGGCATCCTTGCAACAACATATGTGAAAATATACACAGTAAATGGAAATCAAGAAAGATAAGGATAGAACATGGTCGATATATCGGCAACCTCAAGTGAAAGGATAAATAGATGAATAAGAGATAAAGCACTAGTCCCACACAACGTGAAACAACCAATAACCAACAATGACAA